>JAYRCB010000003.1:310962-537462 GCA_036026315.1 Trachelus stipa
TCTCTCTCTTTCTTATCGCGTCTTTGTCACTTTTCTTCTAACGAAGTAAAGACACGCGTGTCGGCTCTCTTCGCAAGATGCAGAAAAAAAACAGAGAGAATGCATAGGAAAGATTGGGAAAAAATTATTCTCCCTTACTACGCCTAGAACGAAATTGATTTTGTCCAGTTATCTTTTTTTTATTTCTCCCCCCTTTCGGTTTCCATCTTTTCTTTTTTTTTTTGGTGTAAGTATATCGCAATGTAGAAGGTAATAAGAGCGACGCCGCATTATTATTAGGAGCGTGAAAAAAAAAAACGCGTGTCGTACGCGACGACGCGATGCGTTGGCAAAATATATATGTGAAACGAAACGTTGCCAATTGACAAGATCAGTTCGTATCGTCTCGATCTTTAACGAATTAATCTCAAAGTCCAGTCAGATTCATACAAAGTGTAAAGAAAAGCGAATCATACTCACGTAAAAATTGTATTCGACCCGACACACCGTAAACCTCTAACTCCCGGTAGAGGCGCTCTCGGCGCGCGGGAATATTTGAATCGCGATACGACGCTTCGAAGTATCTCACGAATACATTAATAAATTTTCCTTGCTTTTCGCATATTTCAAAGATAAAGACGATACGCGTTAGTTTTGTTTTATTTGCGACGGGCGCATCATACCCCGGCGAGACAATGGCCGTGATATAATAATACATGTAAGTGGGCCGATCGTCGGCCATTGTCTCCCGGTAAAAAAAAAACATAAACGATTTAACGGATTAAGTAACCCTATAAATATTGATTATATATAAATATATATATATCTGTATATGTATATCTAAAAAAACCTTGAACCTATCGCTATATGATATATATGTAATAAGTACTATTTAAATATTGTAACAATTGTATATGATTTTCCTACTACACGCTAATTGTATTATATAAAAAGATCTGCGACCTCCCACTTGTAGTGTATACAGATACATGTACACAAGCGCAAAAAAAATGGTGACACATTATATCTTTCTCTCTCTTTCACGTATTACACACGCGCGTACGAGATTCTCTCGATTTAAAAAAAAATTGTACACGGATTTATTGGCGCATACGACAACAAGCGATTAATTATTAATTGTGCAGGATACGTAGAGTAAAGCCTAGTACCTAATGCGATAAGGAGAAAATTCGGTGTTTTTGAATGTATAAGAAAAATTGTCAAAAAGGCTTACAACTGTGTATGGATACTCGAATATCGTTTTGACGAACGATTTGCATTTGATCGTCGACGCGGGAAATTCGAATGTGACAATTTTACTCGATCACGAAATTTTTTCAATGACACGTTTGTACTATGACGAAAATTCTACGTAGACTGTCCGTGTCTATTTTTTTCTCTCTTTTTTTTTTAATTCATAAACACGCTCTTGTCTTTTACTCATGTTTAAATATGTATTGTCTCACTTTTTCTCTCTTTCTCTTTTTCCCTCTCTGAATTTCACATGAAAATCGGTGAACATCAGCGGGGAATGGTGCGCCCTGATATTAAAGACTGATGTACAGTAGCGCGCTATTCTCTATTAAGTCACAATTTTTCAATATACACGAGGAAACCCAATAATAAACGGATTCTTAGGGCTGATGGTATATATATATACATAAATAATAGAAATTGTCATCGTCGACTCGTATTGCATTTATCCTCTTTTTTTTTTGGAATTCTTTATTACTGTCAGTGTAAGGAAGATCTTGGAAGAACTTTTTTTTAATTAGGACATTTTTAAAAATTTTGTTTATAAATCTTATAACGTCTAATCAAATTGTACGCATCTACTGTGTGAATAGTTTAGAATAATTAAATTATAGGATGATTAGTGTGTCAAGGAGAAAAAAATGGTTGTGTCTAATCTGAATGGAAGGACGAATTTGATTTTGTGAATTTGAAAATATGGAATGGGATGAAAAAAGTGGAACGAAAAGGGGATGAGCGTACGGGTCAACGATCTGACGATGTCTTTTTTGAAATACGGTTGACAGAGGACAAGAAAAAAAAGGGAAAAACTATTATTATTCCATGTAGCAGATAATTAGATAAGTGGGACGAACAGAGAGACATACGGAGGAAAAAAATTGCATAACTTGTATATTAGTGTATAGAACGTAGAGAACAGCAGCATGAAAGAAAAAAAAATTCATAATGCAAAAAATATTGCGACGATGAAATAGCCACGAACGGGGGAATAAAGAAACAAAGTAATAATATTATAATAATAATAACGGGATATTTAAAGAAGAAAAAAAAAGCGAATCATTTTCGACAATGTTTTTTACAAACAGAGCAGAGCAGCGCGACTAGTTACGTCATTGTAAACATTTTTAAAACGGAAATCACAAAGTGAACACGAGAAAGCATTATTTCAAGAGAGCCATTTTTCGTCTTACGTGCAGACAAAAAGAGCAAAGAATATGGAAAATACATAAGGCACTGATTGTACTGCAAACATAACCCCCAAAAAACCACCCCTGTGCACAACGAATTATTCAAAGACGTTTTCTATCCTCTATAACGACAAAAAAGTATCCGTCATATCTGAACAGACAAATTTTTTTTATAAAATTTTGAGTTTCTGGTTTAATTCGGATTCTACGGTTAAACGTGATTAACGAAAGGGGAGGGGACGGGAATAATAAAAATAAAATGGATTTTTTTTTATTTTAAGGTCAGATTGACAGTTTTTTTTTATAAAACTTTCTTTTTTGTTCCCACACTTTCGCACTTAAACTTTATCTCATCCTGTTCTTCTCCAGTTGTCGTTTGAGTTCAGCGAAGTTTTTTTTATCGACACTGTCACTTTCTCCGTCGGTAAATGAAGATTCGTTTTTTTTTTAAAATAACTGCCAAACTTTGTCGTTCCCTCCGAGTATTCTTCGCACTAGCACTCATTTATACATAGAACGTGACATTTCCCAGAGTATAAATTAAAAGAAACATGAATTACCTTCATGAGACTATTGTTTGTGTGAAATTTTGAGCCAGATAATTTTACCAGCTAATTGTTACTGCATTTCTCAGCATATACACAAAGGACACAGAAGACTAGAAGCATACAGACAGTCTTAACGAGGTTATCCCTGGATTTGGTCAGTACGGAAAAACCGGATATCCGCTTTCACCCTGAAAACCCAAGACCTCGGATAATTTAATAAATAAAGTTATACATAATCAATTACGTACGAGTTATACATACTTCAGTATAGTTATAAATAATATTTGTTCGTGCTAGAAGCGGCGTATATTAACGACCTTAGACGCAGAGTTGGATTAATTAATTAATTAATCGTTACGAATAATTGCATATATATATATATACATAATATCATTTTTATTTTGCTCCTTTCTTTTTCTTTTTTCGCTCTATTACGTTCCGTAACTTTTCTTCCTTTCTTTTTACTTTTTATACACAGCATCGCATAAGCAAACAATTACACCTGCCATTGAATCTTAATTTATTTTCTTCATCGTTCGCGCCAAACTCACCTCATTTTTTCAAAATCTACGTATGGCAGTCCCTAAGATATTTTTTTGAGCTAAACAAAGATAAAATTGACCCTAGAGAAAAATCGCAAAAAATTGATTCCGACTGGATTGTATTTTCAAAATTTTTTTTCAAAAAATCCTAATCGCGAAGAACCGTACTAGCATCGCTATTGATATTCCAGTTTTTTTCTTAAATTTGTCTAACCCTTTCTTAGTAGTTCACTCGTAAGTAAATACACAGGATAATAAAATCATCCTTTTTCTTTATACACGTTAATATTTCTCTCGCCATTGGTCATTTATTCACAAAACAAATATTCAATCACCATTTCCAATTTTATCACCGAACCACTCGTACTCCCCCTCCCCGCCACCCCTCACCGCCAAAAAAATTGGTAGTACACAAAAGAAAGGAATAAAAAAATCTAAGAGAAAGAAAAAGGAACACAGAGAGACATTCGAAAGATGAAAAACAAAAATGGTAAAGAATTAACGGTAATCTAAATGTAACATGTATATGATGGCTGTACAAATGTAACATTTTTTTCCATTATGTATGATGATGATATGACGATGATGATAATGAAAAAAAAAATGGAAGATTTGATGCTAAAAATAATGGATGAACAATTCGAATGATTATGCATATAATAACGCATGTGCGCAACGATCGATGTGAAGACGCGAATTCGCTTCGATCGTCGATCGTTTGATTCACCCGCGCGAGTGATTTATCAATAAAACTACTATTACTCTTAATTATTATGAAATACCATTTCTGTAATAACATTATGATATAAAACCATACATTGAATGGCAATTGCTACCTTTTGATTTCCTTTATAATTCGTTAGTTCTTTTACCCCCTCCACAGGTTTTATCGACTGCGCATGCGCGTCCTACCTGTTGCTTCACGCAATTTCTTACTCAGTGCCAGTTGAATTTGGGACGCGCGTGAGTAGGTGACTGTGAAGAATAAATATTGTTTAGTCTTTTTCTTTTTTTCTAAGAAGTTGTATTCTTTAAATTGTACATTGGATCGTGTAGTTGGCGAGTCAGCATTTACTGGAGAACACTGCTTGATACTTTATCATTGTGCTCAGGCAGCTAATTATCTTTTTCTTTTAATCGGCATATGTACATTGGTATTTGATGGTGACCTTTGTGAAAATGAGTCTGCCATCGATTTTTTAAATTCTGTTCTCTATGTAAATTTTAATGTATACTGCTCATCCATACGAGCCGAATATGACTCTCCAGATGAAAATGCCGATGATACAAAAGTGGAATTATTATTCACTCGCTCTCTTCCTTGGAGCGTTCACGCTCGGAGCGTCGAGATTTCTTCTTACGTCGACTAGGACTGCGCGACCTGGATTTGTGTCGTCGGGAACGTGATCTAGAGCGATGCCTATGCCTAAAAATTGAAAGAGATGCACGGACAAGGTTTAAGTGTTTTATCTTATGATAGAGATCTTTTACGTACCTTTCCTTATGTCGGTATTGCGAACGCGATCTGTCTCTTTCTCTGTCATCTTCTCTTGCTACGGACTCTCGTTCTCTCTCACCTCGATCTCTCGTTACCGACTCACGCTCTCGCTCTCTTTCCCGATCGCGTTCACGATTTTCTCTTACTACCGGTTCCGGTTCCCTTTCCGGTCTCTCTCGTTCACGTTCTCTCTCACGTTCCCTGCTGTCTCTTGGTGGCATCAAAGGTGGAATTGATATCGGTGGTACCATTGTTGGTATGGTTTTTGGTCCAACATCTTTTTCCTCCTCTGTTTCCGTTAGTGGGATGGCTAGGTTAGTTGGCTGCCATGTCTGAAAATGGATCGATGGTATTGTTTCAGTTGGAGTTACAAAACAGGGTACGATAGGTGAATGCTGCGAAAGAACTTTACTGGATCGTTGCCCCATTGACTGTCCTGGGTTGGTTCGTAGCTTTGGTAATATGGATCAGCTTCTGGGATGTAGAACGGTGCTGGCTCTCCAGGATATCCTGGTGGAGGCATGTCGAATGGTGGTGGCATTCCTGCTCCTGGAGGTGGAACACTCATATCAGGGAAGCCTGGCTTCCTGGAGTACTCTCTTCTGTCTGCTGTCATTACTTGTATTACGTTCTCTTTGGGTGGTGACTTGTCTAGGTTTCTTCTGGAGGCCAAACCTGAACTTCCGATAACGTCTATCGTGCCAGCCATTTTTCTACCTGGTGGAGGACCTGCTCTTTTTGGGCCCATGATACCCGAGTATTTACTGTTGTCATTGGTTATTGCTACTTGTGGTACTCTCATTCCACCGCCCGGGTTACCCGCACCACCGCCGGCATTTAAAATTAAACCCACTCCTGATTCGCTACGCATTCTCTTTTGACGCTCGCAGTATGCGCGCCAAGTCTCCTCGTTAAAACCGTAATTAAAGTAGTCGGTTATGTCGGCACCGGGCTGTCGCCAGGGCTTGTCCTCCAGTTGATCCAGGTTAAATTCATGTGCTGGCATTCCATTGATCACTCCGATAGTTTCGAATTCATCTATACTGAATTTTCCAGGCTGTTTATTTAACTTGTCTGGTACCCCGCCAGCATTGGTTAATAATCCACCGCGTTTTATATTTAAACTTCCATAGGCAGGAGTTGACTTAATGTCACCAATGACTACATGAACATCATCGTCAGAGTCTGAGTCACTGGCTGCTTCGCCATCCTCTTGACTCGACGGTTCTTTAGTTCCATTTTCATTCGCCTCGGGACTAATGCCTTCCTTATTTTCCATAGACGATGCTGCTGTTCCAGCATCCTCTCCAGGAAGGACTAAGTCATCCAACGGCAGCTTCCCATCATCCACACCGGTAACTTCCCTACTATTGGTTGCCTAGAAGAATAAAAATCTTTTAAAGAATACGAAGCAAAACTCCTAAAGGAATGTTTCTCCTTGCATAAATATAGGTTAAGCTATACCGATAATACTATTATAAACGCTCTAAGTAGATGAACTAAATAACAAACACGTTTTTTATATAAAGAATATGGATGGTTTTATCAAGTTATAAATCTCTGTCATTCTAAAAATTATGTAGTATAGTATAGTTCGAATTGTTATGGCTGAAAAATTGAGGTTATCTCCCAAGCATACCCCTGGTGGTCCATCAGGAATATCTTCCACTTTCTGTTCCTCTTCATTTTGTGATTCCTCCTGAGTGCTTAGAGGTGCTGCTTCGACTTCTAAGGCTTCGGACGGTGTATTGCTCGTAGCAGCTTCTTTGCCGTCAACGGAATCCCCGTAAAGCCATTGATCCTCGTTCTCGTCCGCCATTTCTTTTCCAAGTACTTTCTTGACAACTATTCTGTCAACAATCCATCAGCTCTACGTAAACTACTACAAAAGATCCGATAAATGGTAAATACTAATTCAAAATAAAATGAAGAATATATTAATATATATTAATCATTGTAACCGTAGATATTACTTAGAGAAATAACGAAATACCGGTAAGTTATTAAACCTCTCCTGTTCAAAAGAATCAAATGGTTGAGAACCATCGGTAAAACTAGTAATTTTCCTTTTTGATTTTGACGAACATTTATGATACCAATCGCAGTTTTTTTAACTCTTCCATGAAAATTGTAAAACGTCCAAGAATGATGACGTTAATATTGGGAAATCGAATTACCACGTAATTCATTCGAAAAATAAAAATTACCATTCAAAGATTATTTACGTGAAACAAGCAACAAAAAGGCTTACTTTTCTCTGATTATATCTATGGATTGTATGATCCATCACCTTTAAAAGAAAGGTTGACGAATCAAACACATATTCTTTTAGAACGTTGTTTCATGATTGAGATTGTCAATTATTTAATTTTCATAGTCCAAATTTTATTTTGGCGTCGACGTGCCACATGAGCAGAGAGCGCTCGAGCACGGACGGCTGGTAGCCCAGTGGCAAATAAGTGGTCTGTGCCCAGTGGTTAGTACGGAACTCACCGGAGTTTCGTAGGAAACTTATATTTCTGTTATTACCCACTTTTGAGTTTTCGTTTGAAATTAATTCGAGGTTCCTCTGTCCAGGTGGCGCGTCGACAGTAGGAATGCACACGCTTTAGAGTGCCACCCGGTGTAAATCGAGACATGAGCCATGAATTTCAACCATGACCTACTCTTTTCTCGTGTGCAGAAATAACCTCAAAAGACTATACACCAATCGTTATATGCTAGTTTATTTATTGGAGCGATACAGACAATTTATTTTTCATGCAACATAATAATTGAATTATTCTAAAAGAATCGCAATGAGCTACTTGATTGCAATAGCAACGTGTAATTGCTTTTTAGATTATATTGCACCGATAATTATTAAATTTGTAAGTCATTCAATATCATACATGGTATGTCACATTTAAACTTGAACATTATAGTTAAAATTTTTACTTTATAGATATTGTTTCGACTTTACTCTGGAAGTAAATTGGATCGAATATTACGTGATGATTTGTTGAATGTAAGACAGGAAATGTCTGGTATTTCAATGGTCGATGAGTTTTCGAAGTATGCCAAACTTCAACGCAAATATAACAAATTGGAAACGGAATTGAAAGATAATGGTAAATTTTGTCTGAGAGATCTGTTTTTTTTATGTCTTTATAATATAATAAGAAATTGAAATTTTTCGTAGTGAATGCTCGAATGACCTCTCGAATGAAAGCAAGATTGATTATAACTTATGCCTTCAGTATTTGCAATGTAAGTGTACATACAAAAAAAGTAATCTATATGTAATACCTGGTAATACATTAATTTGCATTTTTATACTTACAGGCACTGGTAACTTTGATCCTCTTATACTTGTATCGCAGTGAACCTGTCGTTATATTACCAGAGGGTACTTTGTGGCCGTTTCAAAGTTTTTTAAGCTGGCCATGTTCTCAAGATAATGCTATTTCTTTAGCAATGTGGATCATGATTACAAGATTAGTTGTATCCATTTGTAAAAGGGCAGACGATTCTTAATATATAACATTTTCCACTAATTATTTATATTAAGGTAATGTAAATATTTAAAATATTCGTAGAGAATAATCTGTATCTAAATTCATGTCCCATTCTTTCTAATTTGATAATTGCTCGTACTCTGCATAAAGATCACTATACCACTGAGTATCCTGAGTTAAAAAAATTGTAAATTACAGAAATCTCAAAGGGATAGTACATATAATATTCATAATCATTAGACATTTGATTAGTACATACTCACGTGCATACATTACACTTCATCTATTTGTAACCACATGTGACAATTATATACCCGATACAATAAATATAACTATTAACACAGCAATAGACTTTGAGTTCTCAAATGTCTCAAAATCAAATTTCCCTTCACCATCACCATTGAATAAGATTAAGGCTCAACGGATAATAGCAAAAAAGTGGGTGTATTTCGTAAAAGCATAATAATGAGTAAAATACATAATATATACTTGAAAAACATATTTGCATATAATAATTATAATTATCAATAAGTAATATTGTGTTGTAACAAAATTCTGTATTATGTATGTCCCTTTCGTACCTCTGTGCTGTTTCGTACAAACAAAGTAAGCAACGCATAGCCAGGTATTAATATAATGAAACAACCACTTGACAAAAAAAATCGAGGCACAAGTGGTGTAAGTCTATTTTGTTATCGTTATCAATTTAATTATTTTATCTAGTTGCTGCACGAGTGTTTAATCATTTTTCATATATTTGTCTTACACCACTGGCGCTCATCGTATCTTCTACCCCCTTTTAACAATCTTTTTCATAGTCCTACGTGTCCTACGTGTCAGATCCAATATTACAACAAGTAAAGCGCGCAAAACGTTGACACTGGCTCCTGCAGACTTATAAAAATCCAATAACCATTTAATTCTTAATCCTCATTAATTATCTGCTTGTCAAGGTTTCACGCGCAATACGTGCGTAATCCCACTTATAACGCATCGTACAAAAAAAAATTAATAGAGAGAAAGAATGGTATGCAATTTCATTAGTCCTAAGCACCAACAATAATGGGTAAATTATCATATAATGTGACAAAACCAAACGATGCTTTTCATTCTTCCATCACCTATGCACAAAAGTGAGACCGATGCTAATAGTACAAGAAGATGCAATACATTTGCGTAGTTCAGATTTCCTTTTTACTGTATTTGCGCAATTTCGTTGCATTGACAAGCGATTCAATTGCATCCCCTGTTATTAATAGGCGTGAAGGAACGTAGTGCTTTGTAATCGCACTGTATAACGATAAATTGGGTTACTTTTTGAAAAGCAATCAATTAAAGAGGAACATTAGCTTGTCAGGGTTAAATGTCTTTTTGAAAATGTACCATCACGTTACACCTTAGAGCTCTAGTATCTACTCGTAGTAATCAGGACTAATTACAGACATTTAACAGCATCTTACGTTTCTAGTAGCCTTGACTGATTTTTTAGCGCGTACGATTTTTTTCGTGCGTTATCTTTTTTAGATATCAGTTACCATTTCAATCTTACTAAACCCTTGAAACACTGACGATACAATTAATATGAAATTATAATTTCACTTGGATTAATCCCCCTCAACAACTGTGTTGCTGTAGAATTTTCGCTAAGAATCGGGAGACAATTGTTTGTTCGAACGAACATATTTTGTCGATATCGATTACCCAAAAATCAGCCATCTCCTCCACCTTCTCCCCCTTTCATTTGGTGCTTACATTATTAAATTAATGCAATTAAGTTCGACAAGAACATTACTTCGTTATCCTAGTAACAGTTTATAGCGAGTGTTAACGTATTTGAGACATGCTTAAAATATTGTGTTTCGAGACATTCTTCTTTTTTTTTCTTTTTCCCTGGATTTTCAAATCTTAGTCTCTCTATCACTCGTGGGGTTGTAAGTAACGTAGCGTACGCTGCAAGTTTCTTTTTTTTTCTTTTAAATATATATATATATATATCCTAGCACCGATACGTCGTCCAAGCTGCATAAACGTTAAGTTCTCATAAACCCTAACGTCAAATCGAACAAAATTAGATCCTCGAAGTCACATATCTTGGTTTTGAATCGGTAAACAGAGTTTCAATTACTCGGACGAATCAGGTGAGCTTAGAATTACCACAACTATACGCTCTCACAGCAATATGCAATTGTTACGTATCCGAGCTACGATAACGTAAAGGAAATTAAAAAAAAAAGAAGATAACAAATACAATGTGCGCCGAATTTCTCTCGTATGCTTATCCTTTGCTGAAAGTGTTAGCTTTCAGTCTCGAACGAGAGGAATTTCAAATGACAAATTAAATATAAAGTCAATGAAAAAGACACAGACGCAAGAACGCAAAATAAGAATATAAGGAATTTAGTTGAAACGGCTGATTTCGAGCTCTTATAAATACTGCCTTTACATCGTATTACCATATAGAATATCGTAAGCGACTCAATACATAGTTCAGTAACCATAAGCTGCAACGCACATAGTAATTGCTTATTAATGATACACTGAAAATATTTCCATAGAGTTTAAGTGGCTCGCAATCGATAGCTAATTCGTGTAATATCGTAAAGCCTATTGGCACGAACTCTCACGTAGTACCGGATTTATGTCGTTGCAATACGATAGTAGCATTAGTAGGTAGCGTGAGTTGCACCAATTAATAAAAAAAAAGAGAGAAGTACGCTTTTAACAATACGTTATAAAGTGAAAGAAAATTCGGTTCACAGAATTCCAGTCGTTCCGTTAGTTTATGTCTTGGCGATATCCATGGGTGATCCGCCTAATGAATTCGTTGATGGGGTTGCCAATGGATGTCCACCAGGACTCACGATAGTCGGTGGGATTGCTGGTTTAACGAATCTATCCGACGTGCGCCTTCCGGATGGTGCTACAATGTGACCCTAGGATTCCACAATATACCTCATTTTATACTCTACTGCAAAGCTTTTCTCTATCAATGCTTATAGTACGTGTTAAGAATTTTACATGGAATACAGGGTGGAATTTAAGATTAATTTGCGTATTTGTTACTTACCCCTGAAGGAGGAGACGAACTGGAAAACGGTAAAGTTGTCGGCTGTCCACAGGCGTAACAACGATTGGCATTGAAACTTTCTCGTGATGAGGAACCTACTACGTTAATACCTGTTGATTGTAACAAGGATTTGCTTTGTGAAACTTTTGTTTTCAGTTCAATTGGTGTGTGCATCTGTTGCAGAGTTATAGAGATAAGGTAGTATCTACAGGTTTCTTTGTTAGTGCGTTCAAATTGTGATAAGCGAATGTTACAAGGTGAGTTTCAAAGTTGTTTGATTTTGTTTAATGTGATTTAAATGTACCTGGACTCAGAGGCCTGGAGGAACTGGGCGAAGGATTGTAGGGCACTGGACTTGAGACAGTACGATTTCGGATGTTGCCTCCGGACATCACAATCTCATTGTAGTGGCGCTCTTCTTCCATTTCCAAGCTGTTAATTAAGTTTATGATTAATGAAGTGTTACGTGGATGATTGTCCTTTTTTGCCGTAGAGATTTATTAGTTTTACCTGGATTCTGATTCGGAGAGATGTCTGCAAAGGGCTTCTCGTCTTTCTACCTCAAGCTGCAGCTTCCTCTGGAGCCTCAGATTCTCTTCGCGAATTTGCTTCTCCTCGTTAACGTATCGCTGCATCTTGACAGTATCTATTTCAAGTTAAACAATGTATCTTGCCATATGATAAAGTATGTATAGGGAGTTACAGTTTGGTTGCGAGCCGCCATTTTCCTCTAAATGAGATCACTTATGAGAGGAATAATGAATTGAAGATATGACTTTCAGATATTAATATCGCTTTGGCCTTATTTTAAATGGTGTCGTATAATTAATTATATATTTATTAAGGTAATGAAACTTACGTTCTTGTTGAGACATTAATAGAGTGTGCCTAAGTCTTGCTACTTCGCTTCTCAATGTTTGAATATGAGTGCTCAAATTGGTAGCAGTGTCTCCATTGTTTATTTCCCTGGGTGAAGTCGGATCGGACACAGGTTGATCTAATTTAATCTGAAGCATTCTTTTTTCTGCTTCGAGCTTATCCATTCTTTTCCATAGCTTGTTGACAAGAGCTTCTTGTTCCTGTTCAAGTGTATTCTCCAGTTCTACTTTCTCCCGACGCAACTGCTCCAAATTGCTCTGCTTTGCTAATGTTTCGGCCTCCAGCTTTTCTATCTTTCGCATGAGCTTGTTCACGAGACATTCCTGCTCTTGTTCCAATGTTTGCTCGAGTCGGCATTTTTCTTGGCGCAATTGATTCAACTTTCTTGACAAATCGTTCGTCAGACATTCTTCCTCTTGTTCATAATGGTGTGCCAAAGTTTCCTTCTCTTTCTTTAGAGCTTGTATCTTCTTCAACAATGTATTACTAATGAATTCTTCCTCCTGCTCAGCTTTGGCTTGCTGTAAATATTGTCTAATGTAAAGAAAGTTACTGTATACAAAAGCCCAGTATGCCATTCTATTATTATTTTATAAAAACAGTATAAGCAAGAAACTGCCTGGAAAGAAATCATAAGAGCTGATTTGGTTTAATTAAAATCTAATTAAATCTGATCAGATATCAATTTTGGAAAAATTTGATCATTCAGATCAGATTTTAGATCCGATCAGATCTGTTTACATCTGATATGGAAATTGGGTAAAACTACAGAATACGAAGGACCTTCTTGAAGGACTGCATGAAAAAAAACGAAACAGTACATAGCTAACTTCAAGAAAGAGTTGTATTCTGCAGTTTAGCCAAAAGTTATTCCAATGTTAAGTTAAATCTAGCCTGATCTTATTAGATCTGATTTCATGTGATTTGATCTAATAATATCAAATCTCATACAACAATAGAACGATTTTCAAATCATATGTAAGCAGATCTAGTTATATTTAACATGATCTAATCTGAACGATTCAGTTTTCTCAAAATAGATATCTAATCAGATACAGTTAGATCTAAATTAGATTAAATTAAATTTACTAATTTTTTTCTGGGTATTCCAAAATTATATCCCAAAGACAGAGATAAATACAATTTCTTTGCCTTTGTCCAATTTGAATTCTATTAACTAAAAATACCAACAATTAATTCCCAAATTCATACTATTATTAATAATTCACAAAGTATATTTTATCAAGATATCAATGCTACTTTTAGATATAGCCAAGCTGCAACATCAGACCTTGGATGGATAACAAATTTATTTCATCTGTCAGAGTTGGAATCTGATCCCAAAACCTAACTATGCAAGTATCCCTCATACGTAGCAACCCAAGTTGACTTATAGACAAGCATGAATTGTACTATTAGTCGCCATAAAAGGTTAAGTAGAACGCAGTCAAAGCCAGACACAAGGTAATCGTGTAATGTATACTGGATGAAAAATGTCTACTCTCGCTCACTTGACCCGAAAATAATCATTGGTGCCGGAAAGGAAAGAGTTTGAGTTTTTGCGTATTAGCAGAGCTCAGGACAATGAACTTACGATGATGACAGAGGCTTGGCGGAGACCACGGTTCTCTTCTTGAAGAGCCTTCACTCTCAGCTTGTACGTCTCGAGCTCGACCTTGAGGACCCGGTTATGCTGCTGCAGAGATTCGATCCTCTTCTGCAGCTGCTCCCGGGTCACCGGCGACGGAGGCATCATAATAGGTCCCCCGTCGATCGAGCTCGAGTCACTCTCTGATGCACTATCGCGGTCAGCCATTTTTCTCGGCGAAATATCCAAAAAAGTTCACTTTAATGCTGTTTTTTCATCTCCTGCAATCACCAACACGTAATCTAGACTTTCGTCTATAAGTCACTGTGCGTATTACTTCAACAAAATCACATTACTTTCCAGGAATAATGGGAATTATGCGACACTTTGCCGCATAAACATGTGCTCTAACAGAGGCGGAGGCGGATCAGCTGTTTAATCGCGCAGCTACTATTTTAAAAAAACCGATGCACGCCTAGTGTTCGGTAATAGGCTGAATTTATCTCAGAACAGAACCCTGTACACTGCCGCCTAGCGGATTTTAGAGACAGACTTGAATTTTAAGGTGCCTTTCCACGTCGGCGTAACTAGTAAAAGACACATATTTACATAAACCAGATTTCTCATTGGTCGGAATCGTTTATAACATGACCGTCTATCTGTGATAACTTTTTCACAATGACCGACTAGGTCTGTTCGACGTGAAAAGGTACCTTTATAATTGTTGAATGTTTCTTTGTTCATTGTCTTTAAAGTTGTTACAAAGTTTATGATTTTTATTGTTCATACAAAGCTACACTGTGTGGATTCTTCCAACAAAGAATAGTTAAAATACAGGGTAAGAATGGTTATTGTTGAATTATTATTTTGTGGAATGTTAGGGGAGAAAGTTTAAATGCACTTTGTATTTTGTTGAATGCCGGACATTAGTGATTCTAATTCTTGTACAATTCTTTAGTTAAACTTATCAGTTTCACAGGAAACATGGACGCGGATTTTGCAGAACTCTCCAACGATGCAGACCTCATTGCACGGATGACACAGTTTGGCAATGCATCGGAGAACATACAAAATTTTTTGAAACTATCTAATGATCCTAAATTATATGACAAATTGTCGAATTCAGAAAAGATACAATATAATTTGTTAATGTCTTTTAGTATAAACAGTCTGTTTTGGATGTACTTACGTGCTGAAGGTATGCGATAGAGATATCCTTACAGTTTCTCTTTGAGTAACTTAAAATAATCAATTTATTATTGCAGGAATTGATCCAACGAAGCATGAAATTAAATCTGAAAATGATAGACTGAAACAGAGCATGGCCCGTGCTAAGCAGATTAATGATAAAAACACTATAATGCCTAGAGTTAATAGAGATGTAGCACAACGATTTATAAGAAGCGGATTATGGGATGCAAAACACAAAAGAGATAAGGGGGTAGAAAAAGGAAAGACTAAGTAATTGACTTTGCGATAATGTATTGACATATTTGAAAAATGTATATAATAAATTTTATAAATTTAGTATAACTGGTTTACCATCCATATTACTGGTTTATTTGCATTTCTTCACCTAGGCAGATATTTAAATGATTTAAAATATTCAATAAGTTTTGAATTAAATTTGTTTCAACCATGTATATACTTGCATGTATTTTTTGGTTAAATAATATCCCGGAATACCACTGATGGCGCCTGTGACGTATTCCGAAAGCTTTTTCACCAACATTATAGTCTTCTAGAATACGTTTATGGAACCTAGGATTAAAAATAATTATTCAAGTAATTTCATTTCGATTGATTTCACTCTTCAAATTATTTGGTAAGTTTATGTTATTAATAATTACTATAAATATTTCTAATAAATGAAAATATATAACCATTGCTTGTGAGGAAAAAAATACAATAAATTAAGTTGTTTGATGCAATAAATCTTCTATTTAACGATATTTATTATTAAATTGTTCATTATGCATGATATGTGAAGATATTTTCTTTTAAGTTCTAATGTGTAGTGCTAAATTGTTTCTCCAATTTTCTTATTGCAGTTCATAAGATGCGAGAATGTTGCTTAGCCGTTGTGGATACTCATTGCAATCTAGACATGGATTTCGAAAGCTTATACCAGCTACGTTTAGTACACTTTGTAAAACAAATTACAATGATAGACCCTGTAATAATAAATGGGTCACTTGGGAGCAGTCTAGATCTTACAAAAACTTTGGCCACAAGGAGATAAAAACATCCCGAAGAGTATATATTATGGGTTATACACTTTTACTTGTATTTATTGGCCTTTGGATAGACTGGAATTGGTAAGTTATTAAAAGAATTATTTGGAATATCAATAAAATTTCTATGTGAATGAATTAAAATTTAAGGTTGCATTGGAAGAAAATGCAGATAAATATGAATAAAACATTTTTAATAATCTAATTGTAAATTTATTATACAGGGTTCTAAAAGGCAAGAGACCTCCAATGTATGACAGAAAATACTATCCCAAGGTAGATGCTGCTGAGATGGTCACCGAAGATGAAAACGAAGAAGAGAACAAAAATGTTGAAACCACTGAACCCGATGAACACAAGAAGAAGAAAAAGAAGCAGAAAATTGGATTTCGAGATAGAAAGGTTGTATAATATTTCGATATCACTGTTCAGGATAAATATTTGCAATCTCGTAAATAATAAATGGAATACATTGCGACTGCAGTAGTCACAGAATTAAATTGCAGAGCTGATAAATATAGTATAATCTAGTACATCGTATTTCTTAGGAGTATCGGTCGTAAAACTTGTAAAGATTTAAATAAAAATCAAACAAAAATGACATTCTTCGTGTCGATTAAGAACCATCAAATTGAATATCGAAGCAATTACAATTACATAATTATTTCAGCAGACTAGTTTTAATAATCTAAGTAGTCCGAAGTATCAACGATCAAGCATTCTTACAGATAATAGAGTATGAAAATAGGATGCGAGCGTACTCAACGCCAGATAAGATTTTTCGATATTTCGCGACCGTAAAGGTCACTAGTATGGAAGGTACTGATATCTACATGACTCCCGATGATTTCTTGAGAGCCATTACTCCTGGCATGAAACAACCGGATGGTAAAATTCCGTTAATATATGTTAAATTTAACAATGAAATATTGCGTTACTAATATAATGGAATGAGCTTCTTTCAACTACTGCGGAATCCTACTTTCTTTGAGGGAGAACTGCATATCTATTATACTATTACCGCAAACATAATAATATAAATGAACGTTTGCCGTTTGAAAATTACATGTATTAATTGTTGACACAGCTTCAGATATTTTCACATTAGCGAAGAATCGTCTCGCACTTGACACTATCATAATTGCTTAAATGAAATTAATTGAATTTTTGCAAAACGGCATGCTACAATAACATGAGAAATATGCTATTATAACACGCAGATTATCGAATACGAAAACCGTATAAGGCATTATTCAACGCCGGACAAAGTGTTTCGATATTTCGCGACTCTTCAAGTTACAGTCCACGACGCGCACGAGGTGTTCATGACTCCAGATGATTTCTTAAGATCATTGACACCCGGCGTGAAGCAACCTGATGGTAATTCTCATTATTCCAGTCAGTTCAACGATTTTTTTTTTTCCTATTTTATGTGCTGATATAGAAAGATTTTTATTTACTTTTTTATACACTGTAGCAAAAAACGTCTCTAATAAACTAATTGTGTTTATTTAATTCAGAGTGCAACAGCGGATGTTTCTTGTGTTACCAAAAATTGCTCTAAACGGCAAATATACTTATTTATTATTCCAGGATATTTGCATGCAAAATATAATAATATTCTTAGTTTTGGCTTTGTTGTGAAAAAAAATTCGCTTCTATAATTGTTGATTCTTACATTGAGAATATACACAATATATATTTTTTATAGGTCTTGGCTTAGATCAGTACAGACGTTATGATCCAAAGGTATGGGTTTTATTTGATCTAGGAATATAAGAACTATTATCAAGGATAATAATCATATGTAATCCCAATAGAATATTCATATGAAATTAGATCTGGAATTGGATCAAAATAGTATATTTTACAAGCTTGGAAGTTCTGGACTTATTACGTTCTCTGATTACATATTTCTACTCACCGTACTCTCTAGTAAGTTTCATATTGCATCGTTGCTTTCTCCTTTTTTCATATACATAAAATTTCTCAATGTCATGTAATCAATAATATTTTAGCCTCGAGACGTCACTTTGAAATAGCATTTAGAATGTTTGATTTGAATGGTGATGGAGATGTCGATTCTGATGAATTTGGAAAAGTTGCCACATTGATTCGCCAACAAACAAGTATTGGCAATCGACATCGAGATCATGCAAACACTGGTAATACTTTCAAGGTAAGTATATTGGTTAATTCTTAGATTTGTCAATTAATTTGAAAGTCCCAAGTATAATTGTATCATTGTGCACAGGGTGTAAATTCAGCGCTAACCACATACTTCTTTGGACCAAATATGAAACAGAAATTAACGATTGAGAAATTCTTGGATTTCCAAGAACAGTTGCAAAAAGAAATTCTTAGTCTCGAGGTAATAAAAGAAATTTTAATTTGAAAATGATATGCTGTTAATCATATAAACAAAAAAATGACTACTCAATTCTCAACAGTTCGAACGTAGAAATCCCGACGAAAATGGTAATATTTCTGAAGTCGATTTTACCGAATTATTATTAGCTTATGCCGGTTATCCTGAAAAGAAGAAAGCACGGATGTTGAAGAGAGTGAAAAAGACGTAATTATATATTATATGGTCCCCTAATAATCGAAGTTTGTCGTTTGCAAGTTAAAACATTTTTTTTTAGTTTTAGGGAAAATCCGAAAGGAATTAGTAAGGACGATTACTTAAAGTTCTTCCACTTTTTAAATAATATTAATGATGTCGACACGGCTTTGACTTTCTACCACATTGCCGGCGCGTCGATTGATCAAGGTTAGCATTATTTAATTTATTGAATAAAAATGGTTTACAGGAGTAATCAATCCTTAATATAATATTCGGTATTTTTAGCAACACTGAAACACGTTGCGAAGACTGTGGCTCATGTTGACTTAAGTGATCATGTTATACAAGTAGTTTATACTATTTTCGATGAAAACAGTACGTACAGTTCTACTTTGTTATTGTATATGCATACTTCATGATTTTATCCTGAATTTAATTTTTTCAACAATTATAACTAATTGTTACAGTGGATGGTCAACTGAGTAACCGGGAGTTCGTATCTGTGATGAAAAATCGTGTGCTTCGAGGATTGGAAAAGCCAAAGGATACGGGATTCGTTAAGTTGATTCAATCAGTACTGAAATGCGCAAAAAATACTTATCCTCTATCGTTTGAAAAGTAATGGCAATTCAAATTCAGTTAAAAGAATAAAATTCGAAGAACGATGCTTTCCTATTGTGTTCAGTACACTTTCTTGTCTACACGCACAATGCATATTGGCATTTACACTCTCAACATTTACTATATCTATAAATTATTATCTCTTTTTTAATATTTCGTTTTGAAGGATTTCAATATGTGTCTATTCACTTTATATGAATAATATTTTCAGTGATCTTTTCTTCATATAAGATAAACTACTAATAAATTAATATTGAAATGACGCTTGTTTAATATAATATTGTTACATAAAGAAATTGTAATAAATATGTTTATGTGTTGATTAATCGAGAAATATATAAAGATTGATCTGTAAAATGAAAAACAGTTCAGAATGTATTCTTTTTTACTCCTGAAATTTTATGTATCTCATCGAATGACTTTCACAGGAATGTAGCCAATAGAGCGTGTCGTATAAAAACATATTAATCTGACGTCCGACTACCGTCTAGGCTGGTCCACGTTTCAGTACAGTATCTTATTTCAAACAGAAGGTACTTTCATATTCAGAGGGATTTATATTTGTCGTTGTTCAATTAAAATTATAAAATTTATAGATTGTTTATAGTTATATTTTAATTTCTTATATTCTTGTATCTTTTCTTAGAATCATGTGTATAAAATATATTAGTATTCTTGGATTCCTTGTATTGTTTCTTATCGTGGAAACTTTAGAAGCAAGTAAAGCTGAAGCTGAAATGGTTGAGAATGATGATGATGACGAAGATGAGGATAATGATAACTCAGGTATGTTTGTAATTGACTTTTCCATATTGTGTGAATTAATTCAGTTAAAATTTTATTGGAAAACTTATCAATTTTTGAAAAGCTTGCATAATATTTTGGTACAATGTTTTCTAGATATGAAGACTGTCGAGATGGAAACATTGGTCGAACCATCAAGAAAGATACTTGCTGATATTGTTCAGAAAGGACAATTTTTTCAGTGAGTTTCACTTCATTTTATTAAAGTTTAATCAGTGAAATATTATACAATTAATATATGTTTCAGGGATATTTTTGCTGAGAACGTAGCCCCTCTTAAAATTCAATTTGGTCACGTTTGTGAAAATCCTCATGAATGGGAACAACGATTCGAGCAAAAAGATTTTGAGAAAAATCATCATCAGGGCAAGGTAAGATTTTTACATTCTTTACATACTTTTTATTTAATTATACAATTCTAATGAACATAGGTAAGATGGGGAAACAGAAATGGTGCATACGGTGAACACTATTGGGATCTTAATCACCACAATGGAAAATAAATGTTGAGGGTCTAATGATAATTTATTAAATTGTTAATGCTTTATTATGTTATCTTATTTATGTTTCTTTACCAAATAAATATTTGTACTCTCAACCAACGATTACTATTTGAAATACACATTTTTATTCATACAATATATTGAATTTCTATTTCATACAGTGTGAAGTTTAAACTACAAATAAAAATGAAATTAAAAGTAATACCAACAATGTTAGAAAAAACATTTCCGCTGTGTTACAATCAGTTACAAGCTATCTTCATCCTGTTCCATAAAAAAATTATGAAGCTGTCTTGTATAAAATTTCTTTATAAAAAAGTTGAGTCCTCTGACTAAAATTATAAAAATGTCAGATAAGAAAGGCTTCAAAAAGGATGAGGCGTCCTGCGAGGAAAAGCTTGGAAAATCACCACCATTGCCGCCACAACCACAAATCACAATGGCAATAAGTGAGAGCATAGCTGAGCGTATAAAGACGGGTAAAAATTGTAAAAAAAAAGAAACCAAAAGACACAGAGTTTGAAAATTTTCTCGGATTCTACTTTCTGATATAAACCAATTAAATTGTCTAACAAGGAGCCGTAGACGAGGAACGCCTCAGGAATTACGATAATTATTGGATTGAAAAATTGGCATGTATGGATAAAAATCATACAATGCGAAACAACTTGGATATCAATGAAGCAGAAAAAATTTTGAAAGGATTATTGAACTTTGTACACAGTGGCCGTACCAAAACTTGTCCCATCGACAGAAGCAAGGCAAGACATAGTAACTCATTAATATATTAAAATACCTTAATATCGTCCATATTATTTCCATTAATAAGATTACGGATTGCTTTGAAATGTACAAAGGACACACGTTACGTTGCGAATCTGAAGTAGACCGTTTTGTCGGTTGTGTCGATCGACTTCTTTATGACACTGTTCGCAAAGAATTTGGAAACGTTACACCCAACAAGAAAACATCTTACGCCGAAAGATTTCATAGAGGTTATTAAGATATAAATTTTTAATCAGGTCTGAAGATAAAAATTTTAAGAAGGAAACGTTATTTAAATTACAATTTTTAAAGAGTATTTACTGCGGTATATAATTTTGAATAATTATTATACAAAACTGTAAAATTTTAACGTACACATATGGCGTTCTTTTTTGCAATGTAATATCATTTATATTGAAACTTTCTCCAGGTTTTATATTATGTCTACAATTACTCAGTGTGAATGCTCCTTAAGTATGTAAGCATATATGCCGCGTTACAGCTGACAATTCAGTCAACGGAAAGCGGACGGCTTTTAACGTCTTTTCTTTTTAATATTTGTTTTCAAGATATACAAGAGAGCCACGATCAAACAATGCCGTGTTTCTCCGTAAACGTGGCGGCATAATTAGATAGTTACTATGCTAATTTATTAAAGTCATGTTGCCGCGCATAAGGAATATTAAGAAGCACCTTTATTAACAAAAGGAAAAGTCACGAACTCTACTACAGCGTACCGATACGTCAGTGAATGCGAGGAAAAATATTTTTCACATATTAACAAACGTGAGATAATCGAATAAATAAACGAATACGTTTATTCTTTTGGTAGTGGAAAATTTAATATATTTGTTTGAGGTATTGTATAATCTTATCGTAACACACCTATTCGAATTTGCTTCTGCTTTCTTGCATTATCGACCAACGCATGTTCTTATATCTAATCAGGAACACGACTGTCCCTACGACACGTTTTCCATGGAGCTTTACTGGAAATATATGCTCGCGCGATTGGGATACTAACGAGTCGAATAATTCTTTATAATTATTCATGCTGAGTAGTAGGATTAATTTAGTGTTGGCAGGTGCAACGTCCTTTCTTACGTTTCACTATGGAAACAAAAGGATGAGAGTGTTCCAACAGTAGAAGATACATTTACCCTGTGTGATGTATGTGTAATCTACTGCCAAAATGAATCTATCTTTTAATCGCGTTTAATAAATTTACCTGATTTTTACTTCTTACGTCAATTAGGTAAAACTTTACATAATTAGCACTTTAAAAATAAAAAATTTACTGCATCGGCCGGGAATCGAACCCGGGCCGCCCGCGTGGCAGGCGAGCATTCTACCACTGAACCACCGATGCTCATATTTGTGTAAATTCTCTTTACGGAACAGATCGCAGCATCCACAATATTATAGAAGTACAGTAGTTCATGGAAAGATGGCGCCATGGAAAACAGCGGGAAAGGACAGAATTATAACCTGGTTGTATAAGATCTTGTCCAGCTCAAAGAGAATCTATGGAGATTTGTTCTGGAGATACTACACGGGAAATGTTGTATCGTAGAAGCCGACGTGACAGCAAAGAGAATCTTCTGGCTCCATAAGGGAAAGTGCGCAGAAGATCCAGGTGACTATAAATCAATCGATCTATTAAACACAGATTACAAATTACTCACTGAAGTTAAAACAGCAACAATCAAGAGAGAGAGAGTTACCCACAACTGGATTGATTTATCGCTTGGCATTTCGAATTTCATTTTCTATCACCACATGTCATGGTCACTGTCAGATCTCTATACCAGTTTAATTATTTTAACGACGGTGTACTGGCTGAAATCTGCATCAATTGGTCCAAATAAATTTGCCTTGATCGCAGGTGGTAGCTGATGTTAGCAAATCTTTGTTTCTGTATACATATAATAGATATTAGTTTATATAGAGTACAGACAATAATCTAAGATTAATCGCATCATAAATAATGAAACTGAAACAAGGTAATTCGTATCGATAAAAATATAAGACGATCATCGTCATCGTCGGTATCGATAAGAAAGAAAATTATGGCGACAAGCGAGAGACTTCCAATATCGCCAACGCGGGGTTCGCAAACGCAAATAAAGCTGCGTCTGACCTCGGCGAAGAAAGGACACAATTTATTGAAAAAAAAAGCCGACGGTCTTCAAATTCGTTTCAAGACAATATTAATGAGATTAATTAAAAACAAAGTATCTACCGGAGAAGCCATGAAAGAAGCATCCTTCTCGTTAACCCAGGTGAAGTACATAGCCGGTGATATAAACCAGCTGGTGCTACAAACGGTGGACAGAGCGAGAATAAAGATCCGATCAAGAAAAGAGAACGTGGCCGGCGTGAATCTCCACCTTTTTGAGTATTACGAAGACGCATCGGATACTTATGAATACGCTGGTTTAGCCAGAGGCGGACAGCAGGTGAGCATAATGAACTGATTGACCGATAATTGTCCTGATATTATATCGAAGAAACCATTTTCAATCGTTTAATTCGTTAGCAGGTGTCTAACCTAAAAAAGAACTACCGCAGGGCAATAGAACTCCTTGTGGAATTGGCATCCCTGCAATACGGTTTCGTTACCCTGAACGAAGTGATCACAACGACGAATCGACGTATAAATGCCATAACCTATATTCTCATACCAAGGTTAGAGTGCACCCTGAGGTACGTAATCAGTGAACTGGACGAGCGTGAACGCGAGGAATTTCATCGTTTAAAGAAATTGCAAGACAAGAAGAAAATGAGAGCAAAGCTTGCATCTCAGATGGCAACATACGATTATCCCGCGGTAGAGGCTTATCGTATCCTGGGTGATGAATCCGACGAAGAT
Source organism: Trachelus stipa (assembly GCA_036026315.1). Taxonomy (NCBI): domain Eukaryota; kingdom Metazoa; phylum Arthropoda; class Insecta; order Hymenoptera; family Cephidae; genus Trachelus; species Trachelus stipa. The sequence goes on from JAYRCB010000003.1 coordinate 335,367, forward strand.
ATCCTCTTCTGAGTGTTCAGGTACAAAAACTAGAATAATTTTTTTTTTGTAATAAAGAATTATAGTATTTTTTCTCTTCATACAGTAACACGCAAAACTGCATCTTTTCGTGATCTCCAAAGAAAACCACTGCTATTCGCGTACACGTGATACTCGTCGGGCCCCGTTTTAGGACCTTATTTTCGTGCTGTTTCTTTCTGCTATGCCGAAGTACGCCCGTAGAAAGGTTCGAGCGTGCAGCAACGGCAGCGAGGTCTCATTATCATATCCCAGTGTTTGGCGGCGGTTAAGGCCGGCTTTATGGGCTGTATTTTCTTGGTATAATTGGGCCTCGTCTCCGAGGCCACTACTCCCATCTTGACTGCAAGGTAAGGCCCTTATAGTCCTTCGGCGGGCGGTTCGCCCGGGGCATTTATTATCTGCACTTTTACTCCTCTTTTTTTCAGACTGAGAAAATTTATTAGCGCACGCACTATGTAAACAATAATGCCGCAGTTATTCTTTAATCCTTTAGCGGTAACTAAGGCCATGACGCAACCCTGTTATCTATGAGAGTCCACTGCTTTACACGCTTAGTGCATATATGCACAATATATACACATCCTACCACGATTACACGGTAGATAACAAAGATCAATAATACACCGCATTTTTACATTGGGTATTTTTATTACCTGTTCATCAAGTCTTTTTATCTTTTGTTAATAATTTTACTGTTCTTATAAGGCACACACATTTATTTATTTTAATATATTCAGATTCCACTAAAATTAATATATTTTTTTATTTCAGATCCTACTACACCCGTATCTTCCTCTTGGTTCATTAATTAATTTCAGTCCCGTTTCTTATTTACTTGGGAGAGGTGTGAACACGCCTCGTTTGATACCTCATCCTCTGGAGCAAGCATACAAGGAATGCACTGGGTGTGCATATGTATATGTACTTCAGTGTAGCCGCCGCTGGGATTTAAGTGGAGCTGTGGAGAAACGACTGTGGGAATGGTGGGGATAAACAGACGCCGCAAGCTGCTACTACAGCGGGAGGTTTAGTAATGTAAGAAGCGTTGAACGAGGAGGTTGTGCTACGGTTGGATTCTGTGTTTATGCGTTAAGAATCGCGCGAATATTGAAATCTTAGTTTTTTTGCTTTGAATATAAAAATGAATCGTGTTTCGTGAATATTTAAGTGAGTGAGAACAAAGGCGTTGTATTGTTCCGAGGAAAAAAATTAACAGTGAATACAGTGACTTCAAATTGGAGAATTAAAAAGTTTAAAATTTTTGCTGCGTCGTAATAAGTGTTGCATTTTTCTTGTTGAAATTTTAATTCGAATGAACAAATACGTTTTGTCTAAACGATGCATCGAGAGCTATCATGATTTCGTTGAAATGTATTTCCCCGGCTGTGCGACTGTCAACCGTACGATAATGAATTGACTAATGACATAACGTGATTTTTCTCTGTGACATTTTTAATACGTGCGACACGCGTTAGTATCTTTGACGTAAGTCTTGTGCAATTGTTTTGTCATTAATTTTAAAAGTTATCGTGAAACTGTTTTATGAGAGTTATTAACAAGATGATAACAGGATTCTATAACCCGACGTTTACTTCGCTAGATCAGCCTCGGGTGATTTTCAAATAATTTACAAAGTTAAAGTTTCGGATTGTTAAGAAGTTCAAACTTCCCGCTCTTTTAAATACACTTGAACATCGTAGTAATCCGTGAAATTGCATGTAAAACGTTAATCATGAAATCACAGTGAATAGTGATTAACTAGAATACAAATATTCTGGAAAAAAAATATCACTAGTCTTTTGAAAATTAAATTATTAAATAAATAATCAACATGTGGTGGCTCGTCGTACTGATGTTTGTGCGGGGTATTATGTACGCCCAAGGTGCCTGCGAACCAATAAGAATAGAAATGTGTCGTGGTTTTGGCTACAATGTGACAACAATGCCGAACCTAGTTGGAAATGAGATTCAAAGTGATGCAGAATTTATGTTATCAACCTACAATCCATTGTTACAATATGGCTGCAGGTGAGAATGATATAATAATTGATTTCCATATTTTCATTTACTAACGTCAACCACACTGTCATTAAAGTCGATATCGTTTACTCAAATCATGTTAATTTTCTTAATTATGCCAATCAAAATCATTGACAAAAAATTTCATACACTAACGACCTATAACCTCTTGCAGTGCCCAGCTACAGCTGTTCCTCTGTTCGGTTTATGCACCAATGTGCACGGAAAAGGTACCCTCGCCCATTGGTCCCTGTAGAGGACTATGCGAGCAGGTACGAGCACGGTGCATCCCGGTGCTTCATGGTTTTGGTTTTACCTGGCCAGCGACATTGAACTGTTCAAAGTTCCCCCCAGAAAATAATCACGAGCATATGTGTATGGAGGGACCTGGTGAACCTGGACCAGTGCATCCGGTGCAGGTAAAGAAAAAATTGAGACAATCCTCTGATAGAAAACTAGACCTAAAAATCTAACCCAATCATACAACTCCAGGCTTTCGCGGCGGGTCCATGGGGATGCTCTTGGTATGCAAAATCTGCACTGTACATATTCCTGAATCGTTCCGGAAGATGCGCTGCTGCCTGCGACGCAGACATCCTCTGGAGTCAAAGAGAGAAGAAATTGACTGAAGCTTGGATCACAGCATTTGCAACTGTCTGTCTGATCTCTGTAGCTGCTGCCATCCTTACCCTCCTAAAACCACAGAGGCGGCATACCACCAGTACAGCCGGTGAATATACTCTCTGACATTGGCACGACCTGGAAAATAGTTCCAGGGAAGATGAATGATGAAAATTATAATTTTTCAGAGAGGGCTATTGCCTGTCTGGCTGTTTGCCATGCGGCTGTTGCTGTTGGTTACGTGATACGATTGGCTGCTGGTAGAATGTCTGTTGCTTGCACTCAGGCTATACCACTTCATCCTCAGGATCAGTCGATCATCTCACAGAAGCAGCAGGAATACCTTACTCAGGATGGTCTAGCAAATCCATACTGTGCCGTAGTCTTCCTTCTTCTCTACTACTTTGGGAATGCTGCCAGCGTATGGTGAGTCTGTTTAAATTATTTATAAAGCTCCTTTGAACATTTGGACCAAGTTATTTCCATAAGGAAATCCTGAGACTATACGGAGATAAATAAAAAGCTCTCAACTCTCATTGGAGAACCGGCAAGTCTTTGAATGGATCATGAATATATTTTCACAAGCTTATACTTGGATCACTCAGGTCCTACTGTACTAAGTGCATCCTTACGTTTTGTGTACTGCCGAGGCGAAGGTAGAGATTGAAAATGCGCCGTATAGGAAGGGATAACAATCTGGCAACAGTGTTGGCTCCCCTCGTGCCGCTAACGAGCCTCTGACTCCCATCTCATCCCATCCCGTTTATGTTGAGAGGCTCATCTTAGTCCGTGTAACGGGTGGACCTAGAAAAAGGTAACACCACACTTAACGTCTGACCTATCATAGACTTTTTTTTCTAATTAATCCTGCTACCATAATTTTTTTTCCATACAGTACAATACCTTTTATTTCACCTGATAAGGACTCTGGCAATTAAGTACTAGCAGGAGGATCAAATGCGAATTTATCGTTATCATTTAACAATCCTAATCACTGTACGCTCACAGGCATACATAGGTATACACGTGTGCGATCTGTATCACCACGTATCATCATCCTATATTCTAACTCTGCAATTGATTCGCATTTTTTGCGTGAACGACTGCGCGCGCACGATTTAATCAACGTCGTTAATGTCGTGTCATTAATTACCATTAATGACAGATAACGCTGTAATTAAATCCACGCCCCATTTTACGCCAGTATCCACTGTAAATCTCGAGCTAGTTAATTTATTTTTTTTTCATCTTCATTCGATACCCGCTATTATCCTTTGCATATAATAAATACTGCATCGCTCTAGGTATATGGTTCTTGCTATACAAAATTACAAGAGCACCCGGTATATGGAGCGTGCAAGGGAGATGGTTCGAGAGGAACCTTGTTGCCAGATATGCATGGGAGTCAATGGCATTCCATCTTGAAGGGAGAAAGGTAGCGAGTCAAGGGAGAATAAGGGAGAGTAAGGAAGATGAGTGATCTTAGAGAGAGAGAGAGAGAGAGAGACGGAAGAGGAGCGAGAGGTGAGATGGACCATGGAACGAGATGATGTACGTACTTGTACAAATTTCAAGGAACCCTACCCGTAGTACACACTCTGACCGTGTTTCTAACTCTTCATCGCGAAGAAAAAAGAAAATAGTGAGAAAAAAAAGTTAAAATACTTTTAACCATACAAGATGATTTTCAAGTCCATATGTGTATACATATATCCACTTTAGAGTATACATGTGACACGTGGAATTTTCATGAACCAAATTCATCCGTTATATTCGAGCAAAAACAATCCTAAGGACAGGTGGTTCTCTCTTGCAATAATTAGCGTCTTCTCTCTATGTCTGGCAGGTGTCAAGTTTTGGGTAGTAGGGTTCACTCGATTCCCCTTTATAGTCATAGGAAACGCACGTCCGTCGTCCATTATGTAAACAGGATCTCTTTGCCGATAGTCAGGATCAAGAGAGTCTGTACTGGTAAAGATTACCAAAATAATATAATCTCTTAACGATAACTGTAATAGTCCTATGCTCCGTTCACTTTCTATTCCATTCGACGTAACTTCAGTTAATCGTAGGAACCGCGCAGCGAATATACAACCGAGTATTATGGGGTAGATCGTAAAGACGCTTTTCTACATGATCATATAAAATGTGAGGTCGCCTTACACTTAACTAATCGAGTTGGAGTCTTGCTTTACGACGCAGATTATCTTGAAAAGTATTCGCAAGCACTTCCAGCACTTTAACACCTAGCACTTCTATGTCGAAGAAACACGACGAGTTTTCTGACAAGGTTACCTACTACGTACATCGTCCTCGAGGAGGCTGTACTTTTTTTTTAAATAAATATTTCAACAAGATCCTCGAATCGAAATCGCTTACAGAAGTGATCTATAAAATGAATAAAAATTATTTGAGATCTACTCTCATTAACCTGATCCTTGATGTTTACCCAGCTCCCAGTGTCCTTAAATCAACTTATCACCATAACGAGAGGGTATAATCGTCTCGACGAAGCTTCAAACTCGTTGAACGTGTTCTGCTTGCGTGACCGTTCACCAGGTACAGGACAAGTACATAGCGATAGGCAGAACCTGTGTAAGCGATCACTTCAAGGCGAATCTCTATATACGTATCGTAGCGACCCACCTGGACTCGCGTGATTACAATCGCTAAATAAAGTAGCGTGATAATTTAATGGCGTTCTAACAGTGACTAATGTTTTTATCTGTCACTCTTTTCTTTATTCTATTCTCTCTCGCACCTTCGTCGTTGCGATTGCAATTTTAAGCAGAGAGAGAGAGAGAGAGAAGATACGAAGCTACGTACGTTTAATAAGGGAATCCATAAACCAACTTAATTGTCTCTTTTGCTAATCGACAATGGAGATTCGTTTCTGCACGCTTCTGCCTTACGATTAACGCCGTCACTTTTTCTTTTTCTTTACCCCCCTTCATTTTTACGGACAAATTACCCCGGACGCGACGCCCCTATGATTTACGAACTGCACTTCTCCACGCTCGACGCACTCTCTCCCGCTATTCAATTATTCGTACTACGTACACGGCGCAACAGGTTAACCGGCAACGAGGTGTTGCTTACCCTGGAGCTCGTTAGCGTTACCCCAGGATAGCTCGTTAGCGTTTCCTAGGTTACGAGTACTCTTATACGATACTTTTAAAACATATCTAAAGTACACTCATTAGAAAAACTATAAGGATACTCATGGGTATTCCATATACAAAATTGGATATTGACTTTAACGCCAGGATCGTCCTGGACGATGGTTACTTATCGAATCGCGTCTACAAGGTAGCTGGTGAATTTATTGTTGTTGTTACTATTAACCATGGATACCAAGCAATGGTCTTGTGGTAGCAACAAGGTGTTGCTTATCCTTGCATACCTTGTTAGAGTCACTTATGCTACCTGGCCTTCTGATATCTAAATGAGATATCTACCTCGTGTAGGTATACCAAGTGAAGTCACAGGACATTCAGGTATGCTAGGTATGGTTTCGTTTTTACTATGGAATCTAGAGTTCGCGTTCCTTGTATGCTCGTTGTGTGTGGGTATATTATATATATACGTAAGCGTTTTATGTACGTGGGTGATGCGTGGTTTAACGTGCCCAACCGATGGGGAATATATAGAAAGAACGAAGGCGCGATATAACGAAGAGGAACGACAGGACAATGCATGGGAGTGCTATGGGGGCTTCGTGGACCATGGGTTCTCGTGGCTTCGTGTCCGCAGGGCGCGATGTTTATCGGCTCTTTCGATGTAAATTATGGCGGTGCACTATACACTTGGTTGCACTCTACGTGGCACTGCACTGCCACTCTCGTGCGTCCTGGTGTGCAGCGTCGTTGACTTGTGTTGTACGTAGAAGAGCCAGGACCCAGGAGGGCAGCTCTGCTGAATCGTTACGACCCGACGGGGACCATCCTCTCGTTTGGCAGGAACGACTGCACCTGGAGTCTCGTTCCGTAGGATTGCAAGGATCAATTTGCTGTATGGAAGCAAGAGGTAATCTTGGAGTTAAAATTTTTCTTGTTAATTATTAAATTTTATTACCTCTGCATGCTTGGATTCATCCGTTCTTGGGTGATCCGATGATAATTTTGAGTAGCGTGTCGTACCCGTGAAGAAATGATTTCTTAATGACTCGTCGAAGAGCAGTAGTGTCTACGCCAATGTTTTCAAGTCTGGAACTCATGGACCTCGGAGGCTGAAGAGGGCACGGTGGTAGGTAGGTAGGTAGGCAGGCAAGGAGGCTGGCAGTCAGTTTCGTGTTTCCGTTTTTTCTTTTTATCCTCACCAACACCATCGCCTTCTTCTCTGCCTACCACGTCTCGGGTCCGACGTGTACCTCGGAGCTGGCCCCGGGTTTCTTGGCGTCTCGGGAACAAGGAAAAAAGGATAAGTCGGAAGGGAGGCAGAGAGCTGATCCATCATCTCTCCAAGGGAGTCTTGGCCGGCGTACGATCCTTGGGGCCTTATCCCATACACCCATGCAACCAGCCGGCCACTCTACCAGACAGCTTATAGAGACCCGGATCCGAGAATTCCATAGCTCGATAACTGGTTACGATAAGAGCCCCTGTAACACGGTTCTACTTCTTCCTGATGAAGTCCTAGTAGACCATGCAGTCGGTGTCAAACGCAAAATACACATCCTTGAAATTCCAATGATCCAATAGAATTAACGAGGATGATCCATCCTGGGGAAATTGATTGACCGTGTGATGATACTGGAGTGAAAAAAAAAATATTTAAAAAAGTGAACTATATGAGGTATTGCATCCTGTTACAGATTAGACAGTCACTCCTCGTCCTACCTCTCTTTTCCTTGATCATAAAAGATACCCTGTCTCCTCCTGAGACTCGAAAAGGAGCATCCTGGGGAGAATTGAGAAAGATCGAAGTGAGGGACGTGGGGCGGCATAACGACTTGCTAACTAACAAAACAAATACGAAGTGGCTAGTACCTCTCTCATCTCGTTGATTATATACCCCGGGGCTGAACCTGTACGCCTCACCGTGGGGTTGCTTCTTCCAGGCTTGTCTTCTTGCTGCCAGCCACGCCAGAAACTCCTCACGGACCCCATTATAGATCCCGATGAAAGATCCAGTCTTCGCGAAAAACCAGCAGCCATCGTCGCGATGCTTCTATGTCTACAACCGATACGAGTAATTTGCCTAGAAGTTGAGTAAAGGAAGAATTTTTAAATTCAAATTAAACATAACCTCCATATACTGGTTCCAACGTCAGTGCATCGCGTGTACAGTCCTTTCAATGCTTTACGCTGTAACTCGTGTTCATATTTTAGGTTATGTTTACGTACGTTCAGTAGGCTACGTGATTCTTTTAGAGCACTTCTCTCTTCTTCGCTATAGATATATTTATCTGTCTCTTTCTCTCTCTGTCTACTGGATTCCCTTTTTATCTTTTACCAATGAAATCGGAGAAGGAACACTCGTGTCTTGTCGTACGATTTATAACGAGGTTTCCGGCGATGTGGTTTACCACGAAATCGAGACTCTTCGTTACGACGTGACATTAGCGCATGCGTACGTATACGAGAGAGCTAGTGTAATTATGGTGGGAATATTAATTACACTGATTAATTATCTCCTGGGACAGTTAACGAATACGTTGGAGCCAGTAGCGGTTTTATTGGGTTCTAAGAAAAGGGGGATCGTCGTGCGTGATTTTAACCGATCGAAATATAATTAATTAATTAATAATAACAATGATTCACGTTCGCAGAACGGGACGTTAACCACCGTGGAATCGAACGATCTTCTGGTTTCCATTTTGCTGTTTACAAATCCAGAACCGCCCGGGTCTGCAGCCTCGAGAATGCTTTACAGCGAGCTTTACGATCAGGGTGCGGTGATTAAGCCGCGGAAACGGCTGCAGGCCGATACGGATTCGTTTTATTTCCGTGAATCGGTTCGGGTTACGAGACTCGCAAGGAAAATGGCTGCCTCGAGGTTACCTTCTTATAACGCGATTCCACCTACAGGATGTTGCCGTATGTTATACGATCGGTTTGGAGTTTCGTTTCATACGATATTATACGCAGTTTTATTATGGGGATTGTTGGGGGTGGAATTTTTTTTATATTCCTGTATATCAACCCACGGGGATGATACGACCCCCAGATACCTACTTTAAAACAGGGATATACATGCAGTCCCGGCCATTTTGTTTCCACTTATCCCTATAGGATATCCTAGTCCTTTTTGTTGGTCCAGTCTCTTTGTTTCTTCTTCATTTAATTTTCTTCCTTCTTCCTTCTCGCAGTGTTACCTCTCCTTGGAAACCATAACGAGTTATGGACATTTTATGGTGGTTCTTGGACCAGAATCACGAGTCTAACACTGTGGGAGATCGACGCTGGACGTAGATTTTACATAATAATTGATTACACGTAGTGCTTCGCATATTCCTATGGAAATCATCTTGTGTTTTATGGGGTTCCAGCTGAGACCTCCTACTGCGTTCTTTGATGGACTTTATCGTGCGATAACGTATTACCCCATAAACAAGTGCGATGGTCATTCTCGAATTATCAAATCCTTTATACTCTTCTGTACTCGTCTGTACCCAGTATCAGATCATTGGACTCCGATATCTAATGGGGTTGTCAGTCTTTTTTCTAGAACCTCCTTCCTGGATAAGCAAGCTTAAGGGGACGCGTTCATGATTATTTAACCAATGGTTAAAATGGGCCCCGTGACAAGGTGACAGGATAATAAACACGCATTAGCGAGAAACTATAAAAATATTATGGGTCCTAGAATAGCATGCCCTCCTACCATACACAATAAACTCGTGTCACTTGGAATATTACCGGGAGTCACAGTCGGTATACAACCCAGTACATAATAGTCCAAATGAATATATATGATAATAAAAAGTCCATCTTTTTTTTAAGATAATTTTTGTAAATTTGAAAACGCTTATTCACCACTAATAATCCAACGCACTCGTATAGAGAATTCTGTATGATAGAGATCCTTATTTAGTTTTTGTATACCTTTTAAGTATCACGTAAGCGTAATGCAGATTTCTTCTCGCAAAGAACAGACTCCTATTGCATCCATCCAGTTATCAATTCCTGGAAATCAGAATCTGTGGTACCCTTGTCGGATGCTCGAGGTAGTAATTTTTCTACATGCTTTTTCTTACCTTTTATCACGTGCGTAGAATTTTTTTTTTACTATCCTTCTCTAACGCCAGTAAAATCCAGCACGAACCTCCTTTCCGTCGGCTGTTTATACAGGGAGTCCAGCCACGTATTTAATTAGAGCTAATAATTTACAGGCAGCTCTGGGTACAGCTATAATCATCCGTACATGTACAGTTTAGTATCTAAAACATAAGTATACCATATTCAGTTCTTCAGTGCTGCCTATACAAGTTATAGGTATAGTAGCCCCATTGAAATTTCTACGAAATAATCAATTCCCATCGCACAACCTTACATATAAGATTTTTTTTAACCGTACGTAAAACTCGATTTCCTCTTATGCCCTTTTTCAATTATTTTTTCTCTCTGAGACAAATCGTCGTGGGTTGCACAACGAGAACTCTATAAAGAATCTACCGTATCAATCTTATAAACACGGGATGATTTAGTGTACCGAAAATTTACGTAATCAATTCTCAAAACGCCCTCATCAATCCACTCGTTTGTATTCACGCGTTTCTCCCGGTATCGATATATTGCATAGAAGCTAGTCAAAGAATTTTAAATATCCCGCCAGTAGCCACGCGTCGTCTAAGACTGATCGAAATGATTATCATTGAAAACGATATAAGATATCAACGCGTGTATATAATTACGTTAATACGAGGATTCTCGTCCTCGTAATTTCTCCAAAACGCTTCTGGCGTCTGGCTGTGTATTTTTACGGAAGTTACTCGCCTAAACAGAGACACGACCCGGTGTAAGGGGCCCGACGGAAACATCGCGGCTGCCACAGCGGCGAAGGATGGAGAGAAAAGTTTGGAAAAAAAAAATAAGATTGAAACAGAGCGACTAGAATGAAATATATCGCGTCGATTGACTAACGGACTTACGAGCGAATTAATTGCTCCCAGGGTGCGGACCACCCGCGATATATAACCCATGAAATATATTTCTTTTTTTTTTCCATTCCTTCGCGTACTATTCTATAAATGTGTCCGCCATATTTCTTACTAGTCGTCCTTAACAACATCGAAGACTTCTTCTCGTTCATCCTTCCTCCCTGTCTCTCCCATTCTGACTGCTAGTTCTCCTCTCTCGTCTTATGCTCTAGGTGCGCTTAAATTTACCACTGCAATTTGTATCTGTAGGCAACCAGCGACAAACAACACGTGCCACGTAAATTCAAGCAGATAAACCTGCAACGCTTGCTTTCGTTTATACTCAACGTCTTCGCCGTGCTCTTAGGATACGCTTGCAATCACAGTGGACGATTAATTTCCTTTGCCAACTACGACAAATCGTCGGGTATCCTTTTACATACTGTCTTTATGGGATTCTACTCTTTGTTCTTGTCTCGGTTTAATCCATCCGCGGTTCTCTGCCGCGCTTTATCCCGGAACGAGATCTTAGTGTGTATATATATGTATCCTGCCACAGACTATACGTTTGACACGGTTTGCGCTGTTCCTTACTCCTCTTGCAAAGGTCCCACCGGCACTGTGATTTATTAAGGGTGACCAGCATCGCGTCACGCTTATGCCAGCTACGAATTAAATGCAGATGGTCGACTTCTCTTTGTCACTCTCTTGTCTGCTCTGCTCCGTTTGAAGGCTGCTTATGGAAAAAATGGGAAATTGGGCTTCCTGGGTGACAGCAAGTCTCTCTAGGTGGACACGTGTGTCTGGGACGTTTCCTGTTTCATGATTTTCGGTGACCTTTGACCTGGAACGATTTTTTTTAATCAACCTTCAATTTCGGTCGCATGAAACGTAAGGCTGGTGGATCTTGGAGATTTTCAAAAATTCTAAAATATTTTATTCCAACGATTGCTTGTTACTCTGAAGACGGTGTATGATTTTCTTGTAACTCGTAAGTCTGTATTTACCCATTATTTTTTTTTGCTTATTCAATGCACCAATCTGGTACAGGGACTGGTTGCGTGTACGTGGCTTAACAATCTCGGTACATTACAGCGCAGTATGGCCGGCGGTGATTTCGGAGTATAATTATTAATTACAGCCTGGCAATAATGTCAGATCGGCCCTGAAGATACATCGGTTCTCGTTAGTCCAATTCCAAGAAAGCAAGTCAGTTGTAAGGTCGCACCTTCACTCGGCGAATCTTCATCGAATCTTTTATATGTATATATATTTTTAGCAATTATTCTGATTGATCGTACCTCAAAGAAAATTTTACTTAATTAACCCTTACACTTTGTTAAAAGATACTTGCGTTCATGACCAGAGTGTAATTAGAATTTTTTTACTGTCAATTCACATCCATGCTTCATTGATCCAGATGAAACTGCATACACTCGTTGCACTTTGGTATTGCAAATCTACGACTACCAGGTACAGTCTTGTAGTGAAATATCTCAATCTGTAAACTTGGATATATCTTATACATACAAATGCGTTACCCACCGGTTTTTCAATGTACTGTACATACGAATATCCGAGGCGTGAACGGGTCAATTCACTGGAAGCTTCTTCGCGTTTACTTTACACTCAGGGGAGTCGTAGCCGAGGCAGTCGAGATTGTTTGACTTTTCCCTATTTGACGAGACGACAATCCGGTAGCCATGTTTTCTTTGCCATTGACTCTCCAGGTTTTCTTGGTACTTCCCTTAGCAATGATACTCGAAGCTGCAAGGTGCGTCTTGAGCACAGTACACAGTAAAAGAATAGTCATTGGTATGTCAGTTGGTATAGAAAAATGGTAACTCACGGTTCCAACGTGGGGACTTGGGTTTAATGACTTTGAACGTCGAAGTTAGGATGGACCGAATGACTCGGCGATTCAAGATCCGAATATATATTCGGTGGAGAAACTACTCCTCTTCGTCTTGGCTCTTCAGTCCTGAGGTCGATGTATGTATGTACTGTATATGGTGGTGACTTTTTTTTTAAGACTCTCAAACGAGCTTGATGGACGACCATGGACAAATTGTTAATCGCCTTTTTCTCCTCGACACGAACTTTTCTCTTTTGCGCACGCATGACTTTGGGTAACGAGTTGATTGGTCAGCGGAGTGGCGTGTAATGATTGTATGGATAGTCGATGACGATGATTGCAATAATACAGCATTGGAATTTATAACCAAAGTTATACACTCGTATGAATGAAGATTGTCCATTGAAACGATATACTTCCTCGGGTTTCGTTTCTTTCCTTGTTCCATGCTGGTTGTTAGCTCTGGCAGAGTTGTCTAGAGACGCGTAGAGAAATCCAATTAGGCTTCTATTTCCTGGTAGTATTATCTAGTAAATTGATTTCAGCTTAAAAATGAAAGTAACTATTGGGAACGTTACTACGAAGGTGTAGAGAAGCCAATCCATAAAAGGTTCGCTCTCGACCTGGTATTCCTGGCTACTATACACATATGTTATACGTACTCACCGGTTTACCAGCTTTATACAGGCGTTACGTGTTTTTTTGACAGATCCCGACATTTTATCAAATTCGATATCGATTGTCGAACGCATATGTCGTTCCCATGATCAATATTTAACACCGAACTTTCTCTCGATGCACGATTCTATTTTAAAATCGGGTTGTATGTATATTCTCGTATTTCTCATTGAGCAATCAGACTCTATTTCCTTGGATAGTCGAATGCCATACGCGATCAGGTATGCATTATACCTGTTCCCTGGTTTATTATGTACCCACAGAGAAATTTGCATAGGACCAATGGCGTATAACAGGGTCGCATTATTCGGCCATTCCAGAAGGTGTTAGCGGCTCGTTAGAGAGATTCAAAAACGACTCTGCAAATAAGTAAGTGGAGAGTAAGAGAAGATCGGTCCGGCAGGATGCTTATACAAGGTTTTATATATCAGAATATACACCTTAAGGACGCTGGAGAGAGGACTGTGTACGTGTGAAGGATATGAGTGCGTCACTCCATTCATCACCACGGAGCAAGATTCGCGCGGCAAGTTTTTGCGTTTTCTGCATCAGCACAAAGAGAACAGGAGCATCAGCAACGCCAGTCGGCGATGGAAAAAACGATTCTTGTCACTTAACCTCCCATTCCATCGTCACCAAGTCCGTTCTTCCTCCTCCTGACTCCTCCTCGTGCACCCCGTCATCGAACTGGCTAATAGAGACGTAAAAGCTGTTCAGTGATGCGAACCAGTCCACTTCGTCTGGGACACGTTACTTACCTCGTACAGAAAGATTTTTTTACATCGAACGACTTTTACCTCCTTTGGAAAACGTGTTTTCTGTGACTCCGTAGTCGTGAATTTCATACGATTCCAACTCCCAAGTCGAGACTCTTAGGTTATAATCTACGTTGGATAATAATCGCAGGCCCTGTCTGTAATAAAGGTGGAATGAAGCAAAAAAAAAAGGAAAGAGAGATAAGGTTCTTGTTGGCTTACATTTGAAAAATAACGATCGAACGCTGTAATATAGGTACTTGTAGCTTATCGCGTACTCTCACGATCCATCTGAAATACCTTAAACCTTCCTTACAAGTAACCGCCTGTGCATCCCTTGGTACAGTTTCTTCTCGTGTCGGCAGCACGGTACGAGAGGCATTTCTTTTTGTAAATTCAAATTCACGTCCCAGTTACTCGCTCGTCTAGACGTACCGAGAACCTTATTCCATTCTGGAAGACGCCTCCCTTCGTGAAATCAGTTCTTGTCTCTTGTCCGTGGAGGTTAACGCGCGTGCGTATGAATTATTCAGGTGCATCTGGAAAGTGAACTGGCACAGACGCGTGCGCACCGAGCACGCATTGGGCATACGTAAACTCGTCTCGTTTTCGCGTTAGCAAGTTACGCGTTACGTGTCGATGTTTTTCTAGGGCTGCGAAATAGTTTATAGTAGATTTACTGAGAAACAAGTAATACCGTCTCTTTAGTACGTTGGTTAGCAATTTTTTTTACTTGTAATGGCGTACAGTCCGATGCGCATGCGCACTAATCATTGCTGCAGACAGTGTAGAAGATGCGCAGTAGCGTTGCGCAGTAGCACCTAGTAGACACAAGAAACACTAGACCGAGCTGTCTGAGGGGTTTGAGTAAACGCGCGTTCTTGGCCAGCAGTAAACGTCATTAGTTTGTTTTATGGCAGTGTTAACAAGTTGCTGGCTGTTACTGGCTTGGATCGCTCCAATGAGAACGGGGCTCCGTGCCAGGTTCGTTAAATCCCGTAGGAAGCCGTGTGTGAATATTCCACGGGATCCTGTTCTGTGTCAGAGGAAAGAGGTTAGGACGCTTGCGTTCGCGGGATTTTCGATGCTTCGAACACTACTGGGATATAATTAGAACGTATTTGGAGCAGTTTACAGTTTGATTCTACCAGTATACTGTCTTGGAAACGATGGTTTATCCCTGTAGAATGGTAATACATCTTTTTTTTTGGGTTTACGTTAAAACAGGGATAATTATATTCGGCTGGCATCGCTGTATCGGACGATGCTTCACTGTTTGAAAAGTTCCGCCGTTTATTCTCTTCATCGTTTATCATCTAACCTCTGCTCGGCATGTGGCTGGTTTTCAAGAGTGGAAATACACGGAATGAGAAACCGGGTCTAATGGCTTCTCCTGGCTGCAGGTAGCTGGGGAACCTGTTCTACCTATCACAATAGTCAAAAGTCAAATGCATGAGTCTCCTGGAACATCGACCCTCTGCTGTACTTTCACGGTGACGGGCGTTTGGTATTTAGTACCGATTATACAACGGAGGGACCTTATATTGACGACGCCCTCCCTCCCGTAGAAAGTAGGTCCAGTAGATAAAAAAGGGTACCAACGTCCTTGAGTAGGTTGAAAATAAAAAATTAATCATTAATGTCGAGAAATGCTGTAAAACTGTGGAAGTGCTCATTTCTCGCATTTTTTATTCTTAATGGAGATAGAGGTACGTTATCTTCAATGGCTACACTTTCTTGGATCTGTACTATATCGTTTTATATTATGTTTTCTTGTAGGCGGAATCTAGTTGCTCACTTAAACTATGGAGAGTCGTGCGAACGCTTTGCGAACCTTTCAAAGTCAGAAGTTGCCAAGCGATACGACTGCTGCGATTACTCGAACCGCAAGCCAAAGCCGCAAGTTCGATGCCAAAGGAGTTTATTGCACGATTGTATATTGCAATATGGCGGGGAATAAACAAGGCTGGACTCGTGTACGTGACCTGGTCTACACGTTTCTTTAGGGCAGAACACGATCTTCTGGTAGCCATGTTCAAGTTGTTGAAAAAAAATGGGTGCTTTTGGCACGCTTTCCCAAAGCGTGCAGGTGTTTCTATATTTCGGAACTCGAATAGGTCATTTTCATTGGTACGACGAGATAAGCTTCTCTATTGAATGGATCGAGCATTTTTTTAAGAGTCTGCACAACTCGTTAAGACAGCTTTGATGTTGCGGACAGAATCTGGTAACGGTAACTCGTGAAGTAGGTTAAACCGTAATAGAAATCCTGAGATGTCTGTAAACAGAAAAAATCACATAACACAAAAAAATTTGTTATAGTTATAAAAAAAATAATCAATTCCACGCAATAGCAATATTCGATTTTTCTCATGAAACAAGAAATAATCTTTTCCCCTAGTTTGACCTACGAAATCCAAACGAGCCTGTCGGATTAACGTTCAAGAGCTCCTATCAGGGATAGAGCAAGATAAAGAGAAGGTTTGACGGAATACCAATCGGTGTGGAGTAAAAATAAAATCCTATGGACCACCGTGGATGCTGTCAATCACATTGATGGGATTGGATTTATTTCTTCTATTTTTTTTTTCAATCTCATTCTATCTCGGCTCTCAACTTTTTACCAAAGATCTCACGCAACGGCACCACGTACACACTTTTCTGTATGTAGGATCAATGTGATTGGATACTTGACACTTTCCTTGATCCCTGATTCCATGACAATCTCCTGGTCCATGAATACCATGAGTAGAAGCTATCAAATCCTCCATATAATTCTAATCATAAAATCCAAACCGGATGCTCGTAAGATCTTATACCTTGTCCAACAGTTTTTACGACCGTCTTAATAGATGTTCCAAGAGAATTCAACAAATTTACTTACACGTTGACTGGTAACGCTACCCAAAAAAAATATGACGATCTTGTCCAAATACTCGGAATCAAATTCGATTCTCTAAATTAACTTTTTTCTTACACTCACAGCCAATCTACAACAAGGCAGAAATCGTATACATTAAACATCCCCTGTATACTTTACATACAACCAGTGCTCTATCTCGCATCTGCGATAAGCATGAGTCTCGAACCTGTGACCCGACGTTCATACGTGAACGAGCATCCATAGCCATATGTGATCACACGAGGATACGTCAAAATGAACCAGGTCACAATATATCATATTTAATTAACGCTCTATGCCTTCAAATTTTAGGGATACTTTTTCTTAACCCCCTCATCTTCTTTATTTCTTTTACAGTTTCTAATTTCCCCTCTTCGCATCCTCTCCAAGACATTGGACACGTTTTCAAAACTGTTTTCTTTTCAAAAGTTTACGGTTTAACCCATCAACGGGCTCTCAGACCGAAACGGCACGTCCCTGGACGTGCTACCGAGTGAACCAGCAATATAAGAGTAGCAAGACATTCCACATTGCGAATAAGTGCCAGTGGGACTTGTATTATATATACGTATATAAATCCCTTTGAAATTCTTAGGATCTAGAAGCCAATACTTAACAAACGAAAGAAGCGGTCGGCAAGTTTGCGCCTCGTTTGACCTCCTCATTGCTTTTCGATCTCGTCCAAGACTCAGGTGATTAATTAGTTTGCCAGGTTCACTGTAGTCTTTACCAGTCTCGACTTCTATATGCTCTCTATATACACAGAGTATATAGGTACACATGTACTCTCACTACTACCGCACTGTATGAGATATTGAAACAGCAGTCGTACACTTTGCAAGAGTCGAAGAACATGGTCGATCTTTAACCATCGTAGGATCATTGTTCATCCTGCCACTTGGACAGTGGTTCTCAGTGCTACGTTAGACACTGAGTAAAATTTATTTAATAGAAATTTCTCTCTTTTTTTCCATAACAAAAAATTATTCAAAACGTACATTCTTTGCTTTCAGGTGGGTCGTCGTATGTGCCTGGTGGTGCATCGTTGCAAGAAGATGGACGAAATCTCCTCGAAACAATAAGGACGAAGGATTTGGTCTTCAGCAAGGATTCTCAACCGTAGGTGCTGTCGCTGCATGGGGATTGCCTGCAGCGCACACCATAGCCGTGCTTGTTACAAGGGACGTGGACGCAGACGAATTGACCGGTGAGCTTTAACAGTCAGGATCATTTAATTTGTTGTTAATGAATCAAAGGCTAATCGTTAATAGGGAACCCGACAAATTGACTTCGATGACTTTTGATATACACGATAAGTAACATACAGACAGAATAACTATTCCAGCTGTCCCTTTTTCATGATTATTCATTCGTGACTTTGCACCTTGAACTTTTTCTTCTTCTTTACCTCGAAACCACAAACGCACGCAACGTTAATTAATTATAGGCTAATTTGAAAGGCTTCGTTTACCTGCTCCTATATGCTTTTCATGTATTTTACATCCATGCCGCTTATACTCTATATATTTGACTTCTTATACACATGGCGAAATTTAACCTCTGCCTGGTATATATTTAGAACCTTGTCAGTCCTATTTATAATCACCGTATATAATTATACACTGCGTACCATTAATTGTAGACTCTCGTTACCAACTCCTCGCAGCGAAAACGATCAATCACAGGAATACCTAAAGGATCCAATTAGTCAAATGAAAAATGTCAACTGAATTTTCTGTTTCTTCTACACTGCTGCTATTTGGAAAAAAAAAGCCACAGTCCCAAGGTACAATTTGCATAATATTACTGCCTGTCGTTAATTCACCACGCAAGTCCCCGGCGGGTCCCTAGACGATCGTCTTTCAGTGAAGTAAAAAAAACAGTCTCAACAATAATCAACGTTAACCCATTGGCATCGTGCTCTTCGTAAGTCCAAGAAACATGTCGAAGATAGTCGCGTGTACGATTCTACTATACCGTGACGAATTTCCATTAATCGGTATCGTTATTATCGTTGTACCATTAATACCATGATTATCGGCATTCCCATCGACCCAACGAACAGCTCGAGCAACGTGGTGCAATTTACGCCTACGATGAAATTTAACGAACGTAACAGGTTTTCGAATGTTTGGCCACGCTTTGACAGCTTCGACTATGGAGTGACGGCTATCACGGATAAGATAACAGAATTCGACGGGTATATAACTGGCTTTAAATGAATCCCAGGAGCGTATGCAGTAGATAGATATTTAAGGGTGGGGGGGAACCCCCGTGTGGATATTGTATAGAGGCGCCTTGATGCATTTTTTTTTCTTTTTCATCACGTGTGGACTTCAGTGACGCGATAATCACCCTTATAGATATATCACTCGATACGTGGTAGGGTGTAATTATAAAATGTGCGGGCGAGTATGTGGGGACCTTGATGGGGCAAGGGGGGGCACAGTTGAGGCCCCAACGTGGTTTTGCAGCCACGCCTCGTTATACTGCCTGTTTTATGGGTCCAGAGCAATGGCGTAGCCACTCAGACTGACCCAGCCTGTACGTAGACGTATCTTGTTTTTATTTCTTTCTTTCTTCTTCTTCTTCAGTTTCCTACGGCGAATTCCGCAAAAGGGTACCCGTACAACCTAGGTACGAGAGATTCAAGTCGATACGGAGGATGATTGGGATTGATCTTGGTGTACACAGAGACTTCAGAGTTGGACCTGAGTGACTTGCGTCAGGTCGGAGTTATGTCTGGGCACGATTAGTTGCGTGGGGTCTGACATGGTATTGTCTGAATATATTAATATATCAGAACCCGGTGCACGACTGCACGTATACGCGTATGGAATTTGTGGAAGCTGAGAATTTTTAAAAATTTATTTTCACTTGTTGGCAGGCGTTGTAATTATCGAGCTTAACTTGTTCCGAAGAACTAATTGAGCATGGAATAAATCATAGTCGAGATGTTGTCTAGTCACGTTTCCGTGATTCATCGATCTTCACAGTGAGAGACTGTAAGGGGGGGGAATGGATTAAAATCGTTAGAACAATGCTATAATTATTGCGAACAGCACACGTTGGTTTAATTAATTAACCATTATGACCTGACTATTACAATATTTCATTATGGTTTATATACTCAGGCTCATTGAACGTAACGGTTAATGCCTTTGTGTTCTTATGGGTGTACTGTACACTGTACTTGACTTGTGTACAGTGCAGGCCGGAAATTTTAGTGGAGTATTTACCAACCTGGGTAAATATCAGAACGTTAAGGTTATATTAATCTGTATTGAAAAATCTCTATTCAAACGCAGGAGAACCGAATCGTTCGTTCGACTCAAGTTCCCTATCACGTGGGATGCGCACTTTATGGCGGGAAATTCAAAACTGAGTTTGAAATTAAATAAATTACGTCAAACCGTGGACGAGTGTTGCCTTATGGGTAGAACGAAGAGGAGACACCGGGACGACCAGGGTTTAAAAAACGCAGAGAAGAAACGTACCTAGTATAACCTTAAATATAGCTTAACACAATGGTTTATCCTTTACTAGCGAGACGACCGTACGCATCTTAGAAATGTAGCGCGCCATCTTCTTGTACCTTGTGGATGCGACCTAGCCTAACCCAACCTAACCTATACTTCGCAAAAGCAGTCCCGACCTAACCAGACTACTTTATGCTAATACGCTGCCCCATGTTTATGCTCCCGATAACTTATGCTCGAAGCTGGTCAGGTTAGGTTAGATTAGCATCTCTGAATTAAACAGCGACTTCCTAACCACCTTTCTTTCCTTCCTCGCCTGTATCTGCGTCTTTCTCTTGCCAAGTATTCACGAGGGAGCCCAGCCGTGAGTTACGAGACTTTTGGGACCCAAGTTTCGCATCGTGGTTTGGATCGTGGGGGAGGGTGGAAGTTGGGGGAGCCATTACCTTCGTCATTATCGACGAAGGAAGTTCTGGTCTGGATGTTTTGTGAATTTTCATACTGATCTGGTTTGCAGATTTCGGCATGTGGTCGGATCTGGTGGCTGTATCAGTGTCACGCGGTTAACATGAGTTCAATTTGGAGATAATTGACGTAGGTCAAGGGTCATCGCTGTTGTCTGTACTCGATGGGTGGGGAATATTGCCTATGTGTCGGTAGAGAGATTCTATTTCTTGTATTCTTTTGACTGCGAACAGTGGTTAACGGAGAGAGCGGTATCCTGGTATAGTTATCCCGAGGGATCTCTTCTCGTGGGTAGAGTAAATGGTCGTTGGGTATAGTTCGTACTGTTGCAGCACTGGCCAACTGCTATTCTCTTATACTACGGCGCACATACAGGCTGCTCTTGCAGAACGTAACAATAACGCCGCGAAGGCAACAACATAAACGAACGTCCCACGACGCTACGGCCGCAAGCCGCATTCCACGGGGCATCCAAGTTCATGTTTGAAGTTTTTGAGGATGCCGCTGGATGCTGCGATTTGCATGGACCTTTTTGCTCTTCATCTCGTGTATTAAGGGGCCGATTGAAAAGTCCCGTTGGTAACCACGCGGTTTATAATTCTTGGACGTCGTATTTTCAGGAATATGCTTTTTCTGGCTTTCAAATGGCTTCCTCGTTGGCGGTTGTGAAACTGCGCATGCGCACCAGTCGTTACTCGGAATGCTCCGTTAGGAGTTTTATTGAAATTGATTTTAACGACGTTTTTTATGCCAACGGGAATGTACAGTGGGATTTTATGAACATTGTTTTCGATTAACTATCGAGTTATTGAAATCTTTAAGAAATTTTTTATCTAGTTGAATTCTAACCTTAAAGTGTCTCTTTGGTATTTCAAATTCTAGAAGGTTCCTCCGTGGCGGCGCTGTAGTATTCGGCTTGGATTTGCATAGCGTACGGGTCGGCCTTTACGTGTATTCCGTCTCTTAGTGAAATTTATCTCTTTCTATACTTCGGCAAACCTAAAACGAATCCTTCTCTCTGCGCTCGGGGTGTGCTCGATTAATTAGGTAACTTCCTCAAGGCGTACCTTTATATCGGCTCGTGACTTAACCTCCGAGACAACGAATACCCCAAAGCCGAACACGAGGACTCTGCCGCTACCCTGGGACTTAAACGAGACAGCCGGCTCTCTTTGTTCGTCCTCGACTTTCCGGGCCTGCATATGGATTAGCAGTGGCTCCAGCACCGAGCAAAAAGGCTCCAACCAGCGTTCCGACGGTCAGCGACGGCATAAAGGAGGGTTTCTAGGAATATTCCCAGTCTTTTCTAACGAATCATAATAACAGTCCGTAAAAAAAGGCGAATTTACAACGTGAATACGATTCGGAGATCTGTTATGCATACGCACAGCTGTCACATACTTTGGTATTATAGAAATTAAAGTTCGTAAAAAAATCAATTTTAATCTCTTCCCTTCAGCCAGTTCTGTCACGTCCGAGTGGATTCGGAGTGGCGTGATCTTTTTTTGGAACTCCCCTACCCATTGGATTTATCGAAAAACTCTTCGTAAGCCTGAAATTCTGTAAAAGTAAGACGAAGAAGGTAAACTGTCTTCTTCTAGACCGTATCTCGATCGTCCCGTGTAATCCGTGCTTAAGCAAAAGGCAAAAGTGGTTCTTCTTGGTCCTAGCTACGGACAGTGACAAGCTGCAGAGCGGGTCCCAAGGTATTTGCATTGAATGTCGCATCCTACCGAGGTTGGCCAAGGCGGCGTTGTACGGGGAACGTATGGTGGCGTCCACCCTCGTATCTACGTACGGATAAATCCGAACAGTTTCTCAGCTTCACGATCCATGAAAACTCGCCAACAAATTGTCTATCCTGCTACGATTATAATATCCTGCAGGCACGAGCGTACGTATGGGGTAAACGTGATCTCTTGTCAATTAGCCAAGAATCGTTTTAACCTCTTTCACTCAATCTTTTTAACACGTAATTTAATTTTCTTCTTTAACCTCTTGTGCGCATGCGCGACGTACAATAGTATTTTCTTATAGGGCAGAAGGGAGAACCAACGCTACTTCTTTTTTTTTTATATACAAAACTTAAAAAGTCTCCTTCTCATCCTTCCTCGTGGAACTCGCAGGGATAGACGATCGGAGAAAATGAGAAGCAATTTAGATGGGACCGTGCCGATAACTGGAACCCCAAGTACACGTAGTTCTCGTCGTGCCCACTTGGCGCTCCTATCTCTGACCACTACTCATGCTTCGTGAACGAGATGGCTACGTGTAGATAGCATGGGGCCACCATAGACCAATTTATCGAGACGGTTCATCGCTACGTGTACCTTCTGGACCAATCGCCATACCGAAAGCACTGCTTATAGCATATATGTATGGCCAGTATGGCCATTGCGTGGTACGTAGTGCTGGGCTCATTGGCTCAAGCCAATACTCATTCCGTAAAGAAAACACTGTTGTCCGATGGACTCTCGAGCAAAGCAATTCGAAAACCGGTCCACCTCCACTACTCGGAGCTAAGATTGTCAATCTACATAATTATTTTTATATTATATCAATCTTACGATTACAGCAACACTTTTTTCTACTAGGACCAAAATTTCTCAATGAATTATCAATGCCAAAAGCGTCTTTTAGCTGTCTGTTTAACTTGTCTTTTTGAATCACGCGCCAATACTCCTGTATGTTATACGTTTCTTTTTTCTTCTTATTCTTCTTTGTATCTACTATCTAATCGCCTTGTATATCCAACTCTATGCGAATCAATGGAAACGGTCTGGTCTTATAGGTATCTCTCTGTGGCATCGTCCACATGAAGTTCAATGACGCTTTGCTCGGGCGTCGATTCGATGCGTATCAATTGGAACTCATTGTTGAACGTATAAAATCCAATTTTTTTCTTTTACTTAATCTTGTTTTTATTAAATACTTCATAACGTTTACGTTCTTGGCTCAGGGCGAATAGACGTGGTCTTTGAGTTCGTATACTTTTATTAAAATTCTTATACGGTGTAGCAATCTTATATGTAATTCCTGTCGAGAGGAGATTGCCAAGCTCAATTTTTTTTTTGGTTTCTATGTAAACCACCACATTGGGGTCTGTATCGTGTTTACTCAATGATTAGATTGCTCGACGTGTAGCCGCCGTCAATCTTTCAGTACGTCAATCATTTATTTTTCACTTTACTCTCCCTTGACAAACTGACAGCTGGCTGAAGTTTTATCTAACAAGGGAAGAGAAGTCACGCTCATTCATTGTCGATCTAACTCTTCGATAAGAGCCAATAGCTTATTACACACTTAATAATTTCAATGTTCACGTCACTACGTGCACTGTATCACTCATCAGTGTTCAATAAGTCGATGAAAAAGGTCTGAAGAAATTCTTTAATTAAATTCATTGGGTCCCTCGATCCCAAGAGCAATTAGTCTTTCAATTATAAATTCATTTCTCAGCATTCTTTCATTCGTTCTCTCTATTCTCTACACGCCCTCAATAATATTCTCATACTTATTTCCTGCCTCGAATTCTTCGTCGCCCTCAGTCGTTTCACGAGGTTACAATTAACCTCACTTTGGCAACGTATAGCCACTCGCACCTAAATATAAGCATATACGTATACACGTACTACACATGTATAAAAAAGTACAGGCAATCACACGCAATAGTACAGTTAACGGTTTCACGAAGTTAAACGGCGCCATTTACGATATTGTCGCACGTCCTCCAATTTGACAGGACCAATTTGTCGCCATTGTTCAGCCGTCATTATCCAGCAATACTTGAACGCTCCCCACCGTCTGCAAAAGTCAAGATACTCGATTAACACTTTGACACGTCGTTGCCAATAAAAGGAAAATGAACTATCGATTGGTCATTGGCAAAGGGTACGTACCGATTATAAAATATCGTATCAGCCAGCTGGACGAAATTGAATCCAGGTCAGGACGGCATTTAACTCTTTAAATGTTTACTCCAAGTGGAATGTGGTTCCTTCTTCTTTTCCAAGTGCATCAACGAGAGTTCTAACATACCGGATCACCAGGTTGAGAATGCCACCAACCACGTCGTCCTGGCACGACGAAGAAGAAGAAGAAATGAAGTATTCTCATGGGACCGTAGCTGTCGCGTGCCCAATTCTTTTTATCTTCTGACAAAATGGCAAAGAGAAGAAAAACGTCACGTCGTTCTGAAAACACACAACGGACGTTAACGTCAACGAGGCTGATCCTGCGAATCTTTAAGAGCACTTTTATATTTTTTTGAGAATCGATTAATTAACTATTACAAATTTCATTAGCATCAACGACACGAGCCCATTAAAGCATAGTGATTTTCTTATATACTTTAATTAATTGAATGCCTTATACCGGCAATGAATCACGAGAGACCATGTGTGGCTGCGTATGTAGAAACGTCCATGTGATATAATTGCACGTGGCACTTGACAGAAAAAAAATGGTAAACCGGTAGAGAGACGCTGAGAGTTTTTATTTCCCCATGTCCATAAGGGAGACTTCTTGGTAAAACGGATAAGAAATCTCTGGAGCTATGCGTGTAATATTTAAATATACAGATATGTAATATCGTAAGCTGGGTAATGCTTGTTGGAGAGAAAAAGAGTGACAGAGTATACAAGGGTAGTTATATGCGTGTCATAAAATCATATGTATATATACAGACACGGAGAGAGAGAAATAAAAGACTGATTTATACGTGCATAGTTACGAAGGCGTACTATAATGAAAACCTTAAGGTTTTTGCGCGTTCCAGCAAGACAATTATGGTTAATTAAGAACGGCAGGCTCTAAACGCCTCAGACGCGAGAGCCACCGGAGCGAATTAACCAGCCATTCTTTAAATTATTCTTTTTTTCTTTACTTAATTTTTTCCACCTCATTCACGTCCCTCCCCGTCCAACAGCAAGACAGAAACCCGCGGCGTTAATTTATTCTATGTTCGTTAGGACGTAGATAGAAGAAAAAAAATCTGAGCTAGGTGTAGAATCGTAACCCAAGGAGTACGAGGACGTGCGCCAGGATGTCGCGTGCCGCGCGACAACGCGTTATAACCTCAGCGCGACAAGTTTTTGTCACTGCGTATGCAGCAGGGGGGAGAAGGCAGGGGGCCCCCTTCCTCTACAAGCTTCTTGGTCCCGTTCCTTAGTCTTCCTTACCTCCCGGTGGACGACGTGCGACGCGTTCTCCCGCTAGCTATTTGACTTTTTGTCGTAGTCTGAGCGTTCCGCCGGCCCGGTTGTTCGCAAAAACGCCTGGCGTGTTATGTGTGTCGTGCGCGGTAGTGGCGCCACTTTTTCTCACAATACGTTTAGGCTGATTCCGCGGCTGGGTACTTGCATCTCGATGACGTTTTTTCGTATGGGACTAAGGTTATCCGAGATGCATTTGCGGCCAACGAGACGTGAGAATGTCTATGGCTTCTGTGATCTATTTTATATGATTTCACGGGGCGACACCTGTGGAACAAAATCTGAAACTGGACGCTAAGGCGACGTCCGCGTTCGATTTTTGTACTATTTCGTTGGACTTATTTATATCAGAGGAGGAATACGAATTTACGTAATTGGATAATTGTCCATTATACAATTTACATAGTCACACGCGAATCCTTGTCGATACCATATGTGCTACGTGTAAATGATAACGTGGTGCAGGTTCGCATGTGCGATTTACTTCGAATTATTCAAGACTTCGGAGGGGGAGGGAAAAGAGGGGCGAGGAGTGTGACGGGGACCCTACAATTTTTATGTTACTCAGAACTCTAATAGACTGTTTCCCGTTTCAGGAAGCTGCTTCGTCGGCCAGCAGAGCACGCGATCGCTTCTGGTACTCGTACTGGCACCTCAGTTCATCTACCTCTCCTTCGGGGTGACTTTCCTACTGGTGGGAATGGCTGCCTTGATGCTATCGAGACCCACCGTCGCACCACCGCCTGTTTTGAGTCCACTGAGTCCTAATCCAACGCCACGTCTTAGGGACGTTGCGAAGTCTCCGATTGAGACGTACAGACGTCAGAAGATTTTGATGACCAGGGTGGGCATCTTCTCTTGTATCTATGCTCTGGTTATGATCTGCATCACTAGTACCACCTTCTACGAGTGGTGGGGTCGGGATTACTGGTTACGTGCACCGGAACCGTCAACAACCCCCAAAGTGCCATCGAAACCCATACTACAGTTCTTCGTACTGCGACTCGTCGTCTCCTTGGGAGCTGGCATCCTGGCCGCCGCATGGATCTGGTGGCCTAACATAATAGCTATATGGAGACGCTTGCCACCCTGCAAACAACCGCCACACAAGTGCCATCCTCACACTATACCTACTCCTGTCGTGCATCGTTACAGCGCTGGGTCTACCAGTCCGACGCCTCATCAAAATCATCATCTGAGTCATCTAGCACCCCAGCATCCCTTGCTGCATAAGCCTATCGTTACTAATGGTCAGATGCCACATAGAAGTCATAAAAAGCACAGGAAGCACCGGAAGCATCATAGTGGTAGCGAGACTCAAGTGTAATAACTATAAGGCAGAGCTGAGGATCTCTTCAGGGACTCATAGAGGCATCAGCTGATCTTGCACGAGCATGCCTGCCCTGTAGCATATAGTAAAACACTTATCCTTCACAGACCATGAAGAAATTCAAGAGTATAACGAAGAACCTTGTGTAAGCATAGATAGAGGTTCGCGTGACAGAAGTAGACATATGCGTGCACTTGCCAGGATCTTTCAGACCCTCCTTCTTCTTGCTCTTCCTCTTCCTTCTTCTTCTCTTAACTCTCTTGAGTCTAAAGCAAATTAGGTGTCTACGTTTAACGTGTCCATAGACACACACAATTGATATCCGGTAGACGCGTGCACTTCTCTTCAGCTAGTTTACACACTGCTCAGAATTGTATATTATTAAGACTGTATAATACCGCCTTGTCCAGAAAATTAAATATGCGCGGGCTATTTGAAACGTTAAACCTAAACGTATCTTTCCGTCTAGCACTTACAATTTTGTATACGAATTATACACGCATCTGATGAACAGACTCTCATTGCACCAAGTGTTTCACGGGCGAGCATTAAAGTTCCATACTTAATAAACAATAAGAATGTTGCCCAGGTACACCCGGGCACGTGTCTAGGATACCTTCATCAGATACTCCATAAGATACCAGCTTACTTAGTTGTCTATCTGTATTGTATATATATATATATAGTATATATATATATACTATATATGCTCTCCTGTAGTAACTACGTGCTTTACATATGAATCGAGTCTTAGCTTCTATCTGGTACATAATTTCATACGCATTACGTTTCCAATAGTTCATCCAAAATGTTACGTATCCTCGTAGGTGGCTCCACCTTCTCTTGGAGTCTTTCCTCCTCTTCCACATTGCGCTTCTTCTTCTTAATCTTCTTGATCCTAAAGAACTCCTCGCGACTGATCTCCTCCATTTCGGAATTTATGTAATTCAATGTTACCTCCAGTCGAGGAATTATTATCTGCTCCATTACTAGTACCCGTTTCTGATTACTTCTCACGCTCTCCACCAGGGTTCGTATACTTAAGTATATCGTAGTAAGCTCCGTCAAACTGTCAATTGCCTTTCCATATGCTTTTTTGCACAGAGCCAATTGCTGACCACCCCTAGCCAGGCATAAATATTTATAAGTGTCATGGTCGTTGTCGCTAGCTTTGAACTTTAATAACTTCACTCCGGCTATGTTCTCGGTACTGTGCTCGACGGTTATCCTGGCTACGTCCACCTTCTCCATGATTACTGGACCAATGTCCCCAGCTACGTATTTTACCTCTGCCAGCGACAGTGCTGCCGCCCTCAGTAACTCGTTCACATTATCACGCGTACTCTCAAGGTTCGTGCAGGCCAAACGAAATCGAAAATTTAACGCGTCCGACTTCTTCTTCAGCAACGTGTAACCCTTACGTGCTCCAAGCAGACGTTGAATCACGTAACGCTGATTGCCCTTGGACGGAAACAAGGGTAACCTTTCTGTAGCCAACATGATCGATTACTTTCACAATCCACAGCCATATGAACATTTTGAATGACTAATCGGGGCCAAAAGTCTTTTTTGGTTAATTCATGTGGATTTGACGGGTATGATTTAAGAACAAAAAATGTTGACTCTCAAAATCTTTTTTTTTTTCTTTCGATACTGTACTGCGATACAAGCCAGATGTCGATTCATACATATATATAATTATAACAGCCAATTATACCTGTATATACACACGAAAAAAGAAACGTTTACTAGAATATTTTTGGATACATTTTTTTTGGGAAACGTTGAGATTTTGTTTTATAAACGACCGACTGTCATTATATTATTTACGAGAAAAAAAAGAAAACGACTGCCACATATTAGATATAATGAAACTGTACATATATATATATTCTTTAAGATCTCTAAACATCACGGCGTCTGCTCTTAAAGAACCAGACGCTTCTTAAAAATAAATAACGTTAATTTAAGAAAATTGCGAGCATTTTCCCTCGTCTTATTTAATACAGTAAGAGCGAGTACGACTAGTAAACCCCGATTGTCGTGCAAATACGTTAGAGCATAAGATACACAGTACCCTATTACGCTACCGAATTATGACTAATCGAAATGATAAATTAATTAAATACGATTAAGCATAAGCTAGGTATTAAAGCGCAGAATCTATTGTGATATATATTTTCCCGTTATTTCGTTGCCTATAATAATTTCGTTTAAAATTATTCACACCAATACACAAATAGCGATATAACTAAATCCCCAATCCCTCGAAGGGGGTTACCAAATAACAAAGGAACCCCCTTTTTTTTGTATCATAACAAATTTATATATTCATAATAAACAGTGAAATATAATTACAAAGGTATTCCATCGTTTTTATACTTCATTGTAACGATCAACATAGGATAATAATTTTCTAACGGTTATACTCATTTGGTATTGTAAACTCATATGCCACGCATGCTAAGAAAAACTCAGTGACGGGCATCTTGATTCTGACTGACGTAATCTATCATTTAATTCAATATGCGTTCGCATGCGTTGACTTCAGTCTTTGGTGTTGGACTATTTGTAGGTTAAGGTGGCTGAATGTGATCGTTCGCACGTAAGAATAGAAGGGATATATATATGCGCGCGTCCATGTACGTATGCGTGTATATATATGGGAACTGGTGCAAATGCATTTGAAAGAAATGGATCTCTTAGTGCTTGCACGTTTTACGCCATTGGTCCGAGGTGTGATTGTCCTGCACTGGTGGGACAATGGTCTGTCGCTTTTACATAACCGAGGTGTGGCATTCATTGGAGTGCACGGTCGGTTAAGAGGAGAGAGAAGAAAATGAAAGAAAAGAAGAAAACAAATTTCAAACGCTCCATTCTTCCCTGTTATTCACCATTCTTTGAGGTTTAAATTTAGAGAGCGCTCGATCTCTTTCCTTCACTCTGTCTCTCTTCTTAGAGACTGGGCATGAGTTGTCCACGTGTTTGGACGTGGTGCGTTTCTGTTTTCCAAGACGAGCGAGACGACACATGCAGGCTTTCTTAAGGATGTAAATAGGGTATTCCTTCGTTGAGAGGAAAACTAGTATTTTGCGAGAACAACGTCTGGCATTTGGTTAAAATGATAATGAAAAAGATTTTTTAAATTTTATAACCTAAAAACTGTCGGTAACAGTGAACCCTAGTGCATTCAGCTGCTAAATCGTGCGAACTGGTTTCCAACGATTTACGCATACCAGGGTAGATCTTACAAACAGGGGCCAGAGTGCGTTAACAAGGTCTGCCCATGGTGCCGAAGGCGTATCGAGTAACGCGCATTGCGGACGGGAGGGAGAATTTGTTTTCTGTTTTATTTTTCGAGTTTCGTCGTACAAAGATCCTCCAGTGCGAATCGTGCGCGAGAACAATTACGTGAACGGTTTTGCATTACGGTCTTAATAATGCTGGAGAATAGGGAAGCGCGTGAAATGACAAGAAACCATAGACCGATCAAAAAGGAATAATATTCCAATCCTGAAGAATTTTGTACATTAGTTTTACGAGAATGTACCCTCCTCTTTATCGTATATGCTATGGCGTTACGCTTTTGTTCATTCTGACGAGTATTGTGTATTTATGGTAAATAGTCTTATTTTATAGAACGTCTTTTAAGTGGTTGAGGGTTATCTTCTTTTTCATTACTTTTATTCTGTTTTCTCTGGTTCAGTCAAAGACGCACGTGCGAAAGGAAGGAAATCGTTTGTTCCGCTTCACTTCAGGACGTTTTCTGGTTTTAATGGACGGAATACAGCCTGACTGTTTATCTTTGTAATGTTCTTCTAGAAGTTATAAATGAAGACGTGCGTAGCTCCATCTGTGATCTTAATTCGTAAGTATATTATTTGAATGATACAATAATCATATGATTTATGTGTTATCGACTGTAGGGAAATAATATGCTTTGTGTATGTGTACTATATGTCGATAAAATCGTGAAGTGACGATGGTAACGGAATACAGTAGGGATCGTAACCGAAATGGATAACCGACACAATCGAGAAAATAAGGAACTGAAAACTTGACCATTAGATGGAATGTCATAAATGTTATACCTAAAACCGTAAGGGAAACCTGAAGTTGCTAAAGTGAAAAACCGAAATCGAAACTGTTAACTGGAACGCATTTTATTCATAATAGCAGAGATAATTAGGGAGATTGTCAGTGAGCCGATTTTCTCGAAATCCACGTTCTTCATTGATCGAACGTATACTTACTTTCGAAATTTATTCAAAATATAAAATTGAGGCTAAATTGAAATCTCGCAGAATATACGGAGTAGATAAAAATTGAATTAAAATTGTAGAATATCGAAAATAAATTACGTTCAAATTGAAATATTAATAAATTAGGTATTTGGAACATTAAAATAATTAATTAAATGAATAAAGTAAAATCTTAACACTTGGAAATCGGAAATTCTGGCCAAGCATATTTAGAAGTACTGGACTCGGCGAGTGGGAGTAGGCGGATGGTGGGGGTAGCGCTCGAGGCAGCGCCCGGACTCGGAGCGCTCATTCTTCCTCGAGCCGGTCACCTGTACTGGTCTCTTGGAATCACCGTTTTTATCCATTTCCAACCTTCTTCTTTTCCTATATTTTTTTCTTCTTAAATTCCTTATTTCTTCTCTACTTTTACCTTTAAGAAAAATTATTAATTTTTAATTATAGTCTATCTAGAATTAAAAGGTTAAATCTAAACGGAGTAGAATTAAACTTAACGAATTCCACAAAGTCCATAAAGAACACAATAAAGAATTCAATACAAACGCTTTCCCATAATTTTTACATCCTCAGCTCTAACATTTGGAAAAAGAAGTTGGCCCTTGCTATCGTAAGCTTCCGAATACTTTTTCTTAACTAGAACTTCAAATCCATTTCGCATCGCCAGAATCTGAGATCCTGGAGCAGTGAATACAGTTTCTGTTACAGGAATTTTGTATTCCCGACCGATAACATTTCTGCAATTAAATCATTTGGATCCACAAAAATTCTTATGCTTAATCTTTTTAATTCACTGACCTACCTTATGCCAAGAAGATGACCGCCAAGAGAATATCCTCTGAAACGTGGAATCACCAAAAGCCCAAATTCAATGAGACATTTGTCAACTTTATAAATATCCAGTCCGCTAGTTCCAGCTCTTACGCTCTTAATAAATTCTTTTATTTTTCTAGAACGAGCTGATTTTAACTACAATTTAAATAAACAAAAGCGTCCAATAGATTGTCAAAAATTAATAAATAATTAATATAGCAATAATTATGCGATCCTACTTTTATTTCGTTATACGTTATTTTGTCTTCGCGTGTCCTGACGAGGAGAACGTTCGCTCCGACGATTTCACGTTTATCTACCTCAGGATCATCAAGAAAAAGTCCTACACTGATTCCTTCTCTTAAATAAAGTCTCCAAATTCTTCGATGATCTTCGATTGCGTCAGGATCGTTTTTTAGGTCTAAAGTCAACAGAAAGAGAAAAAATTATGTTGTCTTCTATTTAACATTAAAAAAATTATAACACATTTTTTTATTAATAATTACTTATCAATCATTATGTTATTGGTGTTCAATATATACATTTAAGTATTTAAACTCACTGAGACAGCGAGAGAGCGGCTCGTCAGCCAAGAAATAATTGACCATTAGTTCAACAATTTCGTCATATCTGTCAGATGGAATTTCCTCGATTGCAAATCTCAAAACTTTTCCATCTTTCCCCTCACTCCCTGTTTTCTCATTAATTTCGAAACGTTTCCAAACTCTAGGAGGACCTGGAGGACGTTTCCACGCAAAACTTACGTTCTTGGTCGTCGCCATATTCTTCTTCAACCCTGTATTAAAATTTCATATAATTTTTATCTCCATTTCATCTAACAACGTTATGCTCCCAACAAAGACGAAGATAACACGGGTGATAACAAAGAACCTCAGTTCTGTTACATCACAAATATATGAATGTCACGAGGCAATTTATCTTACGTTAAATCGAGCTGACATGCAAACGATACATCCGATTGACATGGAGCAATTTTATTGGAATAAATTGCGTTTATGGTTCAAAACGAGATTTACCTTTTCCTTTTGTTTTTACTTTTCCTTAGAGTCCCTTTTACCACCTCAGTACCCAGACAGACTTTCCACTCACACGAAATCTTCTCCAGTTCACTTTATATATTTTCAGGCAGCTCCTATGCGCAATACCCTTTTCTCTACTGAATCACTTACGCATCATTTGTTTTTTCTAATAATACGTGTTTACCTATCTAACAGTTATCTCTATAGCCTATTCAAAAGTTGAATCACTAATAAATAAAAACCCACGCATACTGACGGCCAGTAGAATTGTCAAGATCGAAGTGTTTTATAAGGGACTGAATGACTGAGAAACTGAATGACAAGTCAGTTTAAAAACTATTTA
The DNA here is from genome assembly GCA_036026315.1 of Trachelus stipa. Lineage (NCBI taxonomy): Eukaryota > Metazoa > Arthropoda > Insecta > Hymenoptera > Cephidae > Trachelus > Trachelus stipa. The sequence goes on from JAYRCB010000003.1 coordinate 369,240, forward strand.
ACTTTCTTTCTCTATCTTACACGGTTAAATTGATTTTGTTATCAGCATCGCATTCGTTTACACTATCTTATCGTATGATAGGAAATATATATTGTTCTAGTCATTGGCCGAAGAAAAGCCAAACTGATTCAATTCTTCCTTGCTAAAATTTCCTTGGCTAATCCCACACGTCTTCGCTGTCAGGTTCAGGTGTTTTCAAATTGTCAGCGCCAGAGGCGCTAGTGTCGCAGGTGCGACTGTATATCATATATAGTTTTATGGTAATGTCGCAGGATGATTTAAACAGAAATATACTGGCAGATCTCCTCATTGGAGGAGTCAGCCATAAGGAAAGGAAGGAAGGAAACAGAAATATTATTTTCCGTTCAAGGTTAAGTTAATCTTGTAAAAATCCATGCTCAAAAAGATTGATGAGGAAAATGACGTGGCGAAAGAACTGGATTCGAACTTGTACTGCTGAACATTTAGTCGAGTAGTAAACGCAACCCCATAAATCCGTCGGTAAAGTAGATTCCCGTTAAGTGCGCTGTTGGATATGTTGAGGAAAACGAATATACAGTTAACAAGAATTCCATAAATAGCGCGATAAGAATTTTAATACAATCGCTTTGCCATGATTTTAACATTTTCACAATTAATATTTGGGAAAAGAGGTTTGCCATCGCTATCGCAAGCTTCCGAATACTTTTTCACGAGAAGAACTTCAAATCCATTGCGCTGTGCTAGAATCTGAGATGCTGGAGCAGTGAACGCAGTTTCCGTTACAGGAATTTTGTACTCCCGACCGATGTTATTTCTGAAAATTATTTCGATCTGTAAAAATCTTTATAATTAATACTTTTAATTGACTGACCTACCTTACGCCAAGAATATGACCGCCAAGAGAATACCCTCTAAAACGTGGAATCACGAAAAGTCCTAATGCAGATAAATATTTGTCAATTTTATAAAGATCCAGTACATTGGTTTCTGCGGCTGCACTCGTAAGAAAATTTATAATTTTTTCACCGTTTGATGATTTGAACTGTAATTAAAGTAAAAAAATATGTTCAAAAATTTGATGAAAGTTAATATATAACGAATATAATAGTAATTGGGCAATTATACTTTAAATTCCTTAAGCAACGCTTCGTCCTCGTGTTTCAGTACCAGAAGTAAGTTTGCTCCTACGATTTCACGTTTATCTGCGTCAGAATCATCAAGAAATAGTGCTACACTGATTCCTTGATTCAAACAAACTTTCCAAAATTTTCGTAAATCTTCAATGGCAACAGAATCGTCCTTCATATCTACACCAATAAAAAATCTTATATATAAAATAATGATTTCAACTTAGTTTTTTTGAAATTTTCTATGTATCTGTTTTTTTTTAATAATAATTAATCACTATTACCCTTCAAAATAAGGGAAAGTGGCCTCATACCGACCGGTCGTTTCAGACCTCCACTTTCGTGCATGTCGTAAACGTAAACTTCTGCTTCTGCCTCTGTATCTCCCACTTAACGACACCCACAAACCTCACCAACCGGCGGGAAACAAAAAAAAGATCCCTCTACAGAGTACAACTTTGAACTCGGTAAGAAAATCGCTTTTTGGCATCTTTATGGCCTTTACCATTTGAGGTCTCGGTATGGGACCACTCTCCCCTATGCTTTTCTGTACTTAGACTTACTGAAGCAGCAACAGAGTGGTTCATCAGGCATGAAATTATTCTCCATTAGGTCAAGAATTTCGTCATGTCTGTCAGACGGAATTTCCTCGATTGAAAATTTCAAAACTTTTCCATCTTTCCCCTCGCTCCCTGTTTTCTCATTAATTTCGAAACGTTTCCAAACTCTAGGAGGACCTGGAGGACGTTTCCATGCAAAACTTGCGTTCTCGATCGTCGCCATATTCTTCTTCAACCCTGTATTATAATTTCATATAATTTTTATCTCCATTTCATCTGGCAACATTATGCTCCCAACAAAGACAAACACAGCAGTTACATTGACCGATTGACATGAAGCAATTTTATTGCAATAAATTGCGTCTATGGTTCAAAACGAGACGTACCTTTTCCTTTTGTTTTTATTTTTCCTTAGAGTCCCTTTCACCACCTCAGTACCCAGACGGACTTTCCACTCACACGAAATCTTCTCCAGTTCACTTTATATATTTCCAGGCAACTCCTATGCGCACTACCCTCTTCTCAACTCAATCACTTACGCATGTTATCATTTGTTTTTCCTAATAATAAGTGTTTGTCTATCTAAAAGTTATCGCTATAGCTTACATAAGATTTGAATCTCTAATCAATAAAAACCCACACGTACTGACGGCCAGTAAAACTATCAAAATCAAAATGTGCTATAAGAGACTGCATGACTAAGAGACTGAATGACAAATCAGTTTTGAAAGTCATTTAAAAACATCGGTTGGTAATTGGGCAGAGAGTCTTTATCTATCTTAACACGGTTAAATTGATTTTGTTATCAAAATCGCACAATCGTTTACCCTGTCTTATCTTATGATACGAAATATATATCGTTCTAGTCATTGGCCGAAAAAAAGCCAAACTGATTCAATTCTTCCTTGCTAAGATTTTCTTGACTAATACCGAACCTCTTCGCTGTCAGTTTATGCGGATGATGCGGGACGATCGAGGAGGATTTAAACAGAAATATTATTTTTCATTCACGGGCAAATTAATCTTCTAAAAATTTGAGGTGTCCAGAAAGACTGGCGAGGAAAATGACGTGGCGAACGAATTGGATTCGGACTTGTACACATAGTTGAGAGTAGTAAACAGCAACCCCAAAAATCTGTCGGTAAAGTAGATTCCCGTTAAGTGTGCGCTGTTGGACATGTTGAGGAAAACGAATATATAATTGACGTAAGGAATTCCAAAAAGTTGATAAATATCGCGATAAGAATTTTAATACAATCGCTTTGCCATAATTTTAAGATTATCAGAATGAATATTTGGAAAAAGAAGTTGGCCATCGCTATTGTAAGCTTCCGAATACACTTTCACGACGAGAACTTCAAATCCACTGCGCTGCGCCAGAATCTGAGATGCTGTAGCAGTGAATGCAGTTTCCGTTACAGGAATTTTGTACTCCCGACCGATGTTATTTCTGAAAATTATTTCGATCTGTAAAAATCTTTATAATTAATATTTTTAATCGACCTACCTTACGCCAAGAATATGGCCGCCAAGAGAATATCCTCTAAAACGTGGAAGCACCAAAAGTCCTAATGCAGACATATATTTGTCAACTTTATAATGATCCAGTACATTAGTTTCCGCGGTTGCACTCATAACAAAACCTATTATTGTTTCAGCAGCGGCTGATTTGAACTATAATTAAAGTAAAATATGTTAAAAAGTTTGCTAAAAATTAATACTTAACGAATATAATAATAATTGAGGAATTGTACTTTAAATTCATTAAACATTTCTTCGTCCTCGTGTTTCAGTACCAGAAGTACGTTTGCTCCTACGATTTCACGTTTATCTACGTCAGAATTATCAAGAAATAGTCCTACACTGATTCCTTGATTCAAAGAAAGTTTCCAAAATTTTCGAAAATCTTCAATGCCAGCAGGATCGTCTTTCATGTCTATACCGATAAAAGACCGTATATATAAAATAATGATTTCAACTTAGGTTTTTTTTAAATATTGTTAGGTTACTATGTATCTTTTTTAATAATAATTAATCATTACCCTTCGATATATACATTTGTGTACTTAGACTCACTGAGGCAGCGACAGAGCGGTTCATCAGCCATGAAATTATTCACCATAAGGTCAAGAACTTCGTCATATCTCTCAGATGGAATTTCCTCGATTGAAAACTTCAAAACTTTTCCATCCTTTCCTTCACTTCCTGTTTTCTCATTAACTTCGAAACGTTTCCAGACTCTGGGAGGACCTGGAGGACGCTTCCACGACAGAATTCTGTTCTCCATTTTCAACCCTATATAATGTCAGATGAAATTTTTTTGTAAAAATTCTTCAAAATTTTCGTTTCAAAGCTACAAACACGTTTGACATATTCAAACTCACAATCACTGATGCCACACTTTTAATGGTAATGATTAACGGATTATAGAGAAGTTCAAGATTTTCTTTCTTTCAACTGCAACTGATGCATTCCGAATGGAACGACCGCTGGAGCCTATTAATCTTCTTTCTTGAAACTAAAACTTTTGCTTATGCACCTAACTGCACTTACAGCTATAATTTAAGAGATCTAGAGTGGTGGAAATGACTACGTACTCAGTAGATACATACGCATTAGATATTGGTAGCGTTACAATTTTCTAAGGGGATATATGGTATCGCTACTAATATCAGCTCTTGTATAACTAACACAACCTTGGTTATGAAAAAATAATATTATCGACGTACAACAAGCACTTTATACTTGTTGAGTAATTATTTATTTTACAGCAATGTCATACGTCTAATTCTATATGGAAGTTAAGAAATGGAAATTTCTAAACTCATCCAGTAATTCATTCATAATACAATGATGCAAATATAGATATATATCCTCTTGATGAAATGTAATGCAAGTAGAGTCTTAGTAGAACAGAAGCAAAATTACTACATATAACTCTGTGGCGTAGCTGTTCGGATCTTCAGAATTCCTTTATACAATAACTGTGATTTTTCAGGAGTCTTTGTGATGCAAGGCTAGATCTTGTATCCTATAGGAGTGTATTGAATTGAGAGTTGAGAGAATTTCTGTTTCCACGAAAGGGCAGAGTTTTTGAAAAGGGAATTCCCAAAAACATTTACTCAACGAGCTTAGTGTAATATTGTTTTTCAGTTTTGACTTCTTACGTTCGATAACAAGTATTGTGTAGCCAGTTATCTGTTTCTGTTATTATGACCTAGTATCAGCTTGCAATTGTATTGCTTCAGTGTGATAACATGACACTTGATTTTGTGCATCAGTCAAGGGAACTGCAATTAAGTTGGAAAAGAGGCAGTGCGTTTACCAAGTTATTATGCAATTATTCGTATGAAGTACATAAAGGGTGATAAAAACATACGGTACGATATAAATAAAAAATTGTTCATATTTTGTCTTAAAAGTTATTCTTAAAAAATATGTTTTAAGGCATATCGTGTAAATAAATAATTTCTTATATGTCATACTAACTTCTTAGATGGTAAAAATTCATATTTACATGACGACATATTCACACAGCTATTTAAGTTTATCAAAATTATCTCATTCGTTGGCAAGATTAACTGCAATAATTGGATCTTTATCGATTCTCTTTTCATTTTTCACTCGTCAATGGAATTACTCATTATTTTGATAACTGTTGGCTTTTTATCTTTTGACCATTCTAATTCCATTAAAGAGTCTAGTTGTTTTACAAACATTTCTGCTTTTCGCAATGCCTGTATAGAAAAATAATCCTTAATGAGTAATTATTGGATAAATTTAATTGAATTTTATAGGCTTGTATTTTAATGTGTAATTTTGTAGTTACTTCTTGTGTTATTCGTGTAACAATCGTTTATGAAATTCAAATATTTTTTTGAAATACTCACCTGTCTAAGTTCAGTCTTTATGTTAGGATCGGTTTTACCTTTCTTTTTCATTTCTGAAAATTTATCCACGCCAAAGCCAATTATGCGTTCCAAGACCTGAAAAGATTTATAATATATGCATGTAGACAGTTTTTTTGTCAAGATAAAACAAATTTATTTGATTAATTACAACGCTACCTCAGATGCAAACGTTATGTCTATATTTTTAGACCCATCCGTTAACGTTGCATCTAAATGCCAGCAATTATTTTTTTTTCCAAGCGTATCAAAACTCGCGACTTTTGCTTTAATGATATGTCGTACTGAAGAATCAGAAAGTGGTAGCATTAAGACGTCACTGATTGAAATGTGAGTTTTCGGGGCTTCCTCTGTATCCGGTTTGAGTTTTACAGTAAAATTGGTTATCTTCTTATCGATTTTACTCAATTTGGGTGTTTCTTGGACACATTTGACTTTTGGCGGACTTGCCATAGGTGGGGACATCATCGACTACAATTAAAGAAAAAATAACAGGACGATTATTTCATAATTTGGATACAAACAGAAAACATACCGCTGGTCTTTTGTTGGTCACTGTAGATATAATTGGATCTGAAGAACCAGAACTTGTTGTAGGCTTTGATGATGCTGAATCTTTTTTTGTATTACTGAGACTCAGCTGTGATAATTCAGAAACATTCGTATTTGTTTCTTGTATTCTTGTGTTCTGTTCTTTAAGAATACCTGGTTCTTTCTTGTTTTCGATCTTACGTTCGATATCATTTATTTGTTTTATCTCTACATTATCATACCATTCAAAGTCATCATCAGGAAACTCTATAATGTCATCGACAAGATATTCCTTGTCTTTTCGCTTTGCTGATTTAGTTTCTTCACTCGTTATCAACAAATCTACTGTTTTTGTTGACCTACTTGGATGCGGATCGATTATACTTTTTTTATCAGTATTGTGTAACTTATCAGACTCAGTGATAACAATATCAAAGTCATCATCTAGTTCAAAGTATTCATCCAAATCGTCAGGAAATTCATCAGCATTCTGTATTCTTGTATTCTGCATTGGGGGTTCATCATTAGAGTTATTTCTATATGTATTTTTGTTCGTTGATAGAGCAACTTGGTAATTATTTGTGTCTTTATTTTGATCACTGAATTTATTACTAGTACTAGTGTCGGTATGAGCATTAGTTGTTAATGCAGAATAATTAGTCACTGAATTTTCATTCTCAATATTTATTATGTCATCAACGTTGAAATCATCTTCGAAAGCACTTTCCAAATTATCAGTCGGTGTTTCATTTTCTTTATACGGATTAGGATTTTCTGGTAATTTCCTGCATTGATATTAAGAAAACCAATACAGGTTTGTATATTTCATTGTACAAATGGAATATATATTTAGATAATACTTACAGGGATCTGGCTAGGATGTTCTCTAATGCATTCGTTATTAATAAATTTTCTATTTCACCACCAATCTCCTTGATATTCTTTTCTTCCAGCAATATTACACCCTTTCTACAGATAACCGGTCCGATTATCATTAACTTAATACCAGGTAATAAGACATCCTATTGAAGAAATATGTGTGAATAATTATTAGCATTCAATCCTGCGAGCATAAAATGGAAAGCAGTTTTGGAATTAAGTATGTAACAGAGTTGAAAAAAATATTTGTTACAAGAATGATAAATTTCATGTATACCTTAAATTGACGCAATGGTTTATATTCAATAGCAATAACATCCTGAACACCATCGGTAAGAAAAAATTGAAACATTCTCTTTGGTTTTGGATTCCAGTCCCACGATTCATCATTCTGTGCTTTGGTGACTTCGAGATTAAAATTTGAGACATTCCGTATCTCATGTATTTGTTTCAATTTAGAAACTGATATATCGTACATCTTGTCCATCTGCAATAAATAAAACATCAAATTAAAAACAAATAAGAAATTATATATAAATATTATTACCTGCACGTTATATGTTCCTTGTAAAGTTGTAATCTTTTGGCAAACAAGATTCGGTGGAAAAATTCCACTTTCAGTATTTATTTCTCTCAAATCATTCAGTTGCCACTGTGCGATCACAAAATCTTGAATTTCATTAATATTGTGCTAAAATATATTTTCATAAGAGAACCATGTACTCTTATCCTATGCAGTACATTATCATATAACTATATAAAATTGTTCAATTCCAACTACCCAATAAAACTTACAGAATCGTGTTCACTAATTATATAATTTATACAATCCCTCAAAAATGTATCATTCATTTTATAATATTTGGCAGTTAGCATTGATTTTACGTTACGAATCAGCAACTCATCGGCTTCACCCATGACAAATAAATATTTCTTCACCAGATCTTAGAGAACTGTAATTATTGTTATTAACAACACCGAAAATTTGCACAAAAAACGCCCGCCAAAATTGAACAAGAACACAAAACAGCTGTACCGAGCTTTTTAATCTGACAGCTAATCGGTACCATAAAAACAGTGGCGATTGCAGTGTTCGCTGTTACCGATCGAGTTCTGAGGATTGCTCAATAGATAAAAGATAACTAACTCCTAACGACTGAGCACATCTTATCCGCATCATCCAATCAATAACTATTTCACTCACAGATGTCAGCATTGTCGCTGTAAATCAGTACGTAAAACTTGCATAGCCCAGACATACTTGAAATCCTAGTCAATTTATTTTCAGTAAATCACATAACAGTCAGACATAAAATCCTGTAAAGCTGATCGTCTCGATTTTATTCTCTAGTCTCACAGGTACAATTCATACTTTTAGCAAATCGCTCTAAGCTTTACGTTCATATTACAATTCGTTGTTTAAAAGACAACCAACGTAACTGACGCCAATTGCGTTATCTATTTTGAGGCGGATTGGCACTAAAATATGAAAAATGGTGTATTTATATATAATTTATCAGACTATTGTATTGCGCTTGAGTATTTTCAAAGAGCAACGCGAATTAAAAAAGAGTGAAAGCATGCGATACTAATCGTAAATAAAGTCGATGCGTGTTTTTTTGGAAGAGAGAGGTGGCCAGATTGAGACGCTGAGGCTTGATGCTAGCTGGCGCGCAGCTAATTTCCGCAACAAAACTAAAAAGTCCCTAAATGCGGCCCGCAGGCCGAGCCTGCCGCAGTGCCTGTTCAAAATGCTGTATTATAGGATGTTGGGCTGCGGCGTGTTGCAGCCGCGACCGTGAGTCCCAGGAGATGGAGATGATGGTTCTTGGAACGAAGTGCTTCAGGCCCCGAGTACGCCCCTTCACACCAACTGCCTGTCTCGTCCTGACGAGAGACTCGCGAATCCGCACAACATTTAGGATACCGCAACGCCACCTTGCGACATAGAAATTTCGAAATCCGTATTAAGAACAAAAAAAAATGTATTCCTCTTCCAATAACAATAAAATATCCACCACAGTAAAAGCTAATTCCAAGAACGAAGATTCTCCGTAAGTCCCGCAGGTAAAATTTCAAAAAAATCACACCCCTCGGAAAACTGAACCACTCCCAAAAGTCATCTAAAAACGAAAAAAAAATATCTATAGCAATTTTTTCCCTAGGTTCAGGTATAAACGCATTAATATAGTCCCTTCCACGTCCTAATTTCTCCTCGCAGTAGAGACCGGTCCAATTAGACTCGGAGGTGATGCCTGGTAATCGGTACACCCGGTATAAAAGCAGTTGTAAGAGGCCGGCTGCGAGTGACCGTTTTATTATTAGCGGCTCTTGAAATCCCTTTCATGTTTACCGCCACACCGCGTCAAATCGTTCGCACTCTGTACCTCCTGAATGTTTGAAGGCGCACTTAGTACATAGGAAAAAGTCTTTCAGAGTCCATCCGCACGTGAGATTAAAGTACCGCGTCACACTGGATGTATTAGGTGTGAACGCAGTCGCAAACTCTATCGTAAACACGGTTTACAACGACCGCAGTTTTCATAGTTGTCCTTCACCATATAGGTATACATAGTCGAGCGGCACTTTCTCATGTTAAATCGTCAATTTCTCATTTTACGAGAAGTTGGCGTAAGGAATGAGTGACCGGATACAGGGTACAAGGCGTGTCGTAAGATTCCCTAGGAAAAAAAAAGAATTTAGACATCTTGTACGCATCGAGTGTCATTTACATAACGCACTGTATAGAATCGTACCATATGAACAATGAACATGTGGGCTTGTGTTCTGTCCGACGTGTGGGCTCACTTTACGTCAATTAGCTTTGGCTGCCACAAAGAAAGCCGTCGTTTGGTCTTCCTTTTTATTTATCTTTAATTACATCTTTTTTTTCATCTTTCCCCGGTCACTCGACACTGGTCCATTTCACTGTACGCCAAGGGCCGCTTTGACGCACGGTTGTAATTCTTGTAATTGACGTGAGAAGAAAGATCATGAAGCTCTTAATGGCTGTCACTGTAATAACCTATAATACAGTCTAGGATAGTGGAGTTCAGTTTGTTCCTGAAACAGACATTAGCTTTTGTTATTTTGTTTGTAGATGATTTGTTGTTGATTTTTGCGCGGATACAGCAAATTTATTTTACTTACGGATGTATCGTGGAAATGAATGAGAACACGGGAGGATTTCTATATACGGTTGAGCATCACTGTGGATCATTATGTTATGGCGTAGGGCCCTACAAGGGTGGGTCTATGGCCCCGCCAAGCGAACCGAATTTCCCCTTCACGGCTTAAAAAGGTCAACCACGGCTGCACGCTGTACCCTTCGTACATTTCTGTATCTCTCATTTCGTTTCTTACCTTTGTAATCCGGCGAAGTTCCTTCAGAATCCGCCATGTTTGTTCCGCCGACCGTAGAGCGTAATTGGTCGGCGATTTGCCGGGAAAATTTGAAACATCCACCAAGTATCTTTCTTATGATTCTGGAGTAATTTTTATATCCCATTACGGACTTGTTTTTTCATTTACCTGCAAACATATCCAGTGTACTGCCACATACCGCGCATATGTCGAGGCCTTAATTGGTCTTTTGGTGAATTAACATAAGTCAGATTAATTAAAGGATAACATGAGATAGATATTCAGAGGAAGGATTTATATCGATAAAGTTTTATCTAATTTACCACTGTCACGGATACATGCACGAATTTCAAGCTGCTACTTGCAATTAATTATACACATTCACAGATTCCTCAGTTTACACCAATTACAAGAATATTCCAAAAAGATTATATTGGAAGTTAACGAGCCAAAATGTATATTGGAACTGTTAACGAATGTAATATATAAATACAAAACATGACCACCTTTTATAATCGTATGCTATTAAAGAATTTAATTATGCAATTATAAAAATATATGGAGACTGATGTAATTTGCAAATTTTCCTATAAATATATACTCAATATATACTTATCTATTAGAATTTTACCAAACGTTCTATTTTTACTTACGGCCTTTACCCGTGGGTAATATTAATTAATAGCACCAGTCATTAGACTTGATTATGCGCGCTGAGATTAATGAAACTCATTATGTCCGATCGGTACGTTAAGAGGTTATGGTGCCTGTAGTTCCTGCATCTTGGGAGCAGCTCTTAGTGGGCCTGAAAATTAATGAGGAAGTCAGCGTCCATCGTGTCCGAATTCTTTAGGAGTCGAGCTAACGAAATAAAACGGTACGACGCCATTTTCTCATGACAATTTCGAAGAGAGTGCCACTGTGAAATGCATGGCGACAGAAGTCCGTGGCCTTAATTAGAAATTACGATTGGAGACAATCTTATAAAACACTATACATACGGTATCGGCTGTCGATAAAGTCGAATGATGCACGTGAATCCAGTTATCTTCTGCAAATAGGTCCTTTCCATCACGATAATAAACGTCGAAATAATCATTCGGCGTTGTAATTAAATTTAGAGCTTGTCCGCAATTCTCAAATCCATTGCCTTATCCGTTTTCGAACTTTAAGGTTATTTTTCCTTCCGACGTTTTTACTTGCAATAACTTCAATCTACCTTTCTTCTTCCAGAAATTCCCCAGGCAGATTCATCCTGTGCTTTGATAGTGGCGGTGCACTAATAAAACGCCACCGACAACAAAAAGTGATAAATCTCCCGCATGGCTGCTGCCATAGCGATTCACCATACTCGTAATGCCCGCGAGGTAGTACACTATAGTACCTGTCTGCCTACCTTCTTTTACTTACCTAACCTTACCGTTCTCAGACATCAGCGAATATACCCAGATCATATTCCATGGACGAAACGTGCTCCCGGACATGTAATTAAAGTAACATTAGCGCTGGACTTTTTTCTGTCGAAGATACAACATTATTCCCCTGTGCTGGTTCGAATCAGATATATATTTGATATAATACATAAGAGTAGCTATGTTGGATTTGAAAAGCGTTGGTCATATGATCACCATATAATTATATAAATATGAACCTTTTGAAAAGTATTGCACAAGTGTAAATTAAATAAAGAATTTTTTATATTCCGTTATTACATAACCTTATATATTAAATGAATGATGGTACGAAGTGAACGGTAATAGGAGTTCGCTTGACAGGATACGGCAGCAAATTTAAATTTCTATTAATGAGATAATGATAAATCTATACCCTGACACAGTGAGCGGTAGCGATATTATTATTAGCTAAGATCTATCAAATTATCCTGTAATTCTGAATGATAAGGAGCGGTTATTATCAACTTTGATACGGTCGATAATTACGAACGAGCGTCCAATTTAATTAAAATGGCGTTGCTACCGCGTACTAAATTCGAATCATGTATTTATCCTGAGTTACTCTACCTTGCTATTTCGTATAAATGATCTTACGATATTTATCTAAAAGTGGCGTTTACGTAATCCTAGTGAATTTCTATTTAGTCATTAAAGGGCTGTTGCATCTGCACCGTTGCGTCATAGGCTCTAGACTTCCTGGTGAGAGAACATATATTATTAAAAGTGGCGCCAATTTCAAATTACGAGTTCAGTCTCTATCGTCTATTCGGGTTATTCGACCACTGCCATGTAATGCACAACATTTAATTATCCTCGGAGGCAAGATAAAAGATGGCGGGAAATTTGAAACCAAAGAAACGCATACTGATTAGACAGGACGGTAACCGATGCTTATTTTATTATAAATTTAAATTACAGCTCCGTGAATCTCCGCTAGATCGCGTGTTACTGGCTGTAGCGAATCAGTAAGCAGTTCGTAGGTTTCGTCTAGAGATTACTCGTGGACCCTTTATAGGTTGGAGTCGAATTGGGTCTGATTTCCTAGAAAAATGTCTGACATAACGCCGCCAAGAAGTGGCTTACGTAATTGGAACTATAACTAGCAAGGAAACTGATGGATAAAATATGAGACAACGAGATACAGGATAAATATGATTTTGATATGGTAGGACCGCCATCTTTATCGATCACGAGACTCTAGTATAGTAAATATAATACAGTTAATATCGTATAGAACACCAGGGACTCACGATATTGTATCTCTACGTGTTAGACTTTAGTATAAAATGGTACAGCATAGAGGCCTGTAGGGTCACACCTCCGAGATACGTGAGACCCCAGACCCATCATTACCACGCCGAAGCCTGGTAAGGGGCCCAACCCTGGAATAAGAGAAGATATTACTGTACGGGGCCCTGTTGTACGTACACATTATATACACATGTATCATTTCAACGCGAAGGAGCGCCTCTTGCAATTTGGGACTTCTAATGTTAAACAATTATGGGCAAGGGAGCTGAACCGTCGTTGGGCCCCCGGCGAAATTTGAAATCAAAACGTCAGAAGGATGCTGTGAGTATATAGGTATATATATATACTTTTCTTACCTTGTCAGAAAAACAATATACGAGTAGAAATTTTCAAAATTGTTTTTTTTTCTTTAAAAAAAATTAATTTCACATCGGCTCTACGTATTTTTTGTTTAATAATATATAATAAATACTATATTAAACGTTGATGATAATTTCTGTTTTATCCTAAACAGCATAAAAGTATGCCGGTACGAGAGAAATCTGCTGTGGGAAATGACGTGTTTTCCTGCAGACGAGTAGAAGGCAGGCAGATACGTAAATGGAGCGACGGTCTCTCATTACTCGGTAATAACCCCTAATAACATGGATTTAATGCTCCCCTTGAAATATAGGCTATAAGCAATCATTCGCCGCCCTGGGCGGCTTTAATGAATTGGTCCCAATAGCGGTGTCTTCGTGCACCGATTCGTAAGTCCCTCGAAAGGGCCTGAAGCCTCTTCCTTTACTAGACATACATAAAGGCACAACGCGTAACGCGCTAGCAATTAAATAATCGTTGGATATAATTTGTCAATAATTATTAAAAGTCATTAGCGAATTTTTTAAGTAATTAAAAATATAATTAACGTCTTCTTAAAAACGCTTATATCTTCGTGTAATATTTTTCAAAAGTTCAAGTCTATCTAAAATAATGCCGCCTCTTGGTGAACACGTTATGCTTCATGTGCAGCTGCAACTGCACTGACGGCTGGTGCAACACGAGGAGTCTCCGTCGGCTCATCAAAGAAGACCGTAATTAGCCGCGCATGTGCCGCACTCTGGCATGGCAACCGGATGAGGAAGATGCGAATTTTTTACTCTCGATTTCACAGCGAAACGGCGACTCCACTTAACTGAGACTTCGAACGTTACCGTGCCCTGGTGGTTTTTGTGTTTTGCACTATAAATACTTAAACATATAATACATTAGATAATAATACAAAAAAGTTATCGCTAATCATTTCCCAGGTGCAACACGATCTTAAAATACTTTGATAGACAGTTCAAATATCCATAAGCAACGTTAAAATATATCTAAAGATTCTTTTGTGGGTATAGTGAATTTTTATTTTTCGCTCTAGTGAATCCTGAACGGCCTGATAAAGGATTTGCGGTATTTAGTATATATGCTTGAACGTAATACGTTAGGAGGATCGTCCACAAAGAGTAAAGCCCAGGATGCGTATACCTGAAGTATTGTGAGGCCCTTGGCTGTACATGGATCAAAGGAAATTCCTTGGAATCAGAATCTGGAACTAATTGCGAGACTGGCACGAGTAGCTGGTAGATATAAAGTCCCTATACTCTAAAAAAAATCCCTAGTACTACCATGCTCCCATTTTGTTCCGTAGTTAAATCGAAAGAGATTCTTAGGTTATATTGCTGAGTTATGCAACCATGCTCGCGCACACCGACACAGAAGACTAGAGGGTAATACGATATACGCCTTAATTACGTAGCAGTCTCTAGCGATAGGCCGAGACGAAAATGCGGAAGAAGAGCAAGAAAAAAAAAGGAAAAAAGAAGGACAAAGAATAGTATAATAATAGAGAAGGGATTTAAGCATCGTGCGTTAAAGGATTCTCGAGGTCGGCTTCTGATCTTCAAACGATTCCGAGTATTAAACATTGTCCGAAGACAAAATTGAGAGCGCATAGGTAGAGATAAAAAAGCGCAGGGAGAATGAAAATAATAAAAATAATATGATTTCATCGACGCACGATGCCACTGTGGATTTTTAAGTTTTTCATTGTCTGCCTTCAAAAATTCCGCTTTCATTTTTATCCTATCCTACAACGTACATCGCCATTTTACCCACTCCCTAGTTCCTCACGAAAAACACGGGGACAAGTTTTTGATACATCCCCAGTCAGTCCCTATCCACTTCGTTCCCCGTTCGTATACTCCATTTCGTTTCGACCACGTTATTCTCTTCTCTGATGTTCCCGCTGGCAACAATGAGATGTTCAGCTGCCGCTTCTCGAAGATGGGAACAGGAATTGGATGGCTTCTTATGAGACGGAATTCGCCCGTGTACGTAACCGCCTTTACACTGCATTGCGTATATACCTTTATGTCGTACATAAAAGGTATATAACATAACATAACCTCACGTGAATATCCACGTTCGCGGGAGGTAGTAAAAGCTTTCGACCAGTCTTCGTATCAATCAAGAGTCCCATAAAACGTCTATTAAAATTTAAGACCAAAAGATTAAGTATACCCCTAAACGTATTAGGTATTACTATGAATCTATGAATCCACGAGTAAATTACTAGGGAACGTCCTGTGCCTGCAATAAATACAAAAACTATTACTTTTCTCAAGATACACAATATGGAGTTCTAGCCGTAGCACGTAACACGCATACGAATTCCTATGTAGCTATCATATGTGTTTTTATTACATTACCTCGAGCTCACTTCGCCACGTATTCGCATACGTGAAGTCCAGTTCGATCAGAGTCCAGTTTTTACACGGTGGATCGAGGCGGCTAATAAATGCGTGGAAGCCGAAGACACGTCGCTGACTTTGCTCGGAATGTCGCAGGGAATCGTTCCTACAGAATCCACGAGCCAGGATCTTCTTGCGTCTCCTTCATTTCTTCTTCTTGCCGAGAACAAAGATCTCAAAGTCCTTCAACGCAGAATTCATCCTAGCTGACTGAGTTCCAGCGATTCCAAAGTGTGCCCTGCCTACGTATATAGATATATTAACTGTCATGTAGTCTTAAGCCTCGTTCACATTAAGAGTACCTTATTTTCTTTCACTATATTATGCATACGTATATATTATATGTATACAAAGTGTACAGTATACATATGAAGATCAATTATTTTATGTCTAGTCAGACCGTAACGAGGGTTGCTCCAAGGCGAGTGAAGCCAGTAGAAATAACTCGCGTACAGGCGATAAATAATATAAAGCGTCGACTTGGGCGAGCGACGCACGAGTTCATTAGGGCGGCTAATACAGCGGCAGCGTGCTGGAAAAGGACTGCGCGATAAATAAATCTGAACGCACTCAAAAAGTACCAGGGGAAGAATAAGAGAGTATATAGTGCTTACCTATGTATACATATGGAAGCACACAAGCTATGGTTAGTCCTGTACCTCGTTCAGCAGGGCCGAAGTTATAGTAGGGCTCTAGAGGGGCCCCGTGGGGCCTTTAATTAAAATCCATAGTGGAATTTATGGACGCCACGTCGTATCATGCAGTGAACGATCGAATTACGAGTGTCGATAGAAAATGAGGCGCACTCTTGGTATTCTTCCTGGAAGAAAATTGAAGCCCGTACTCTTAGGATACACGGTGCATACTTTTGAATATTGTCTACTTCGCATGAGAGTGACATGAGAATTTGAGGTTACGTTAGATATTTATGAATTTCTCTTAATACGTATACAACGGGGATACATAACCTTACTGATTTTCCTTGCTAGTGGCTAAAGTCACGTTGTATTAATCTAGGATGACTTGGCCGCTGCGCAGATACGTATTTTTCTTAAGCGTCATTGCCGCACGTAATGTTCCGTGAAGCCTGTGGGATTCTAATCCACAGAGACAGCTCTGGCACCGTGAAAGATTCGAAAAGAGGAGAATCTTTGAGGCACTGGGAGAAAAATGAATCCGGATGATGCATCGTCGGTTCACACTTCGTCGCTACGCGTTGTAACCCGTCCTGACACCATGGTGTACTAGCATTCGTGCCAACCTTCAGGCCCTTCTGTTTTCAGATATAGATCTTTATCGCGGGACGGAGTATACCCGTCTAGAGGATTTAAATATATTTTGAGCTCAGTCGATGTCTGGTATTTCCACCGAGTGCCATGAATTTAAAATTTGCTGAAGCTTCAAGGAAATATAATTCAAATTGTTCGAGGTATGATGTATTTTTTAATTAAAAATTTGACTTTTTTTTTTAACGGACGCTTCTTGCGTCAACCATCCACGTAGGTATTGTGTGCACAGTTTTAATTTAACCTTCGACCTAAGTAAACAATGGGGTAATGTCCTAGAGGCGTCTTGAATTCTAGAGACTAGATTCTCTCGAGTAAAGGTTGGTTCTCTTGTTCTATTGTACGCGTTAACACGATTTCGGGGCTTTCCTCGGCCTCCTTTGGTCCCTTTTTTTTTGGGCCTTAAGGCCGCCACGGTTGCGGTCTGTTACGCCCACGGACCCACCGATGGACGGATGCTGGAAGCGTAGAGTCGTACGGACGGACAGGAAGACTTCGGTGTACCAGCTACGAAGCGGAGACTAAAGAAACTCGGCGGGACAGGTTAGGTATCCGGGGCCCTTTGATGCCTTCGTCCGTGCCGCCTCATTTTCCCTCAAATGTGAAAGTGCTAATTATGCGTTTTTATACTGTTACTAACGTTTTTTGTACATCAGATAGCGTCATTGGATTCGTAGGATGAACATCGACAGGTAAATTTGATTTCAGGTAATTTTCGAAAAAATTCAAAAAGCTCTGTAATCCGCAACGAAAAATTTTCAACGCCATAATTAGACGCTTGCCATGTGACCACGTGTGAAACTTAAGGACTAGGTCATAACGAATTTATACAATTATGTAATACCGTTAAAACCTGTGAGTTAAGAAATTATTCGATAAATATGAAAAGCTGTGATTAATTTGTCTTGTGATGTTATATTAAAATTTTTATATTTTTTAGGTAAAATTTGGAATTATGCTTATGGTACAGTCACGTCATATTCCATCGCTTTCATTGTTTCTATGGTTTTTATACGAATCCCTTGATCCTCCTTGGAAATCTATACCGTATGCTCATGACTGAAGTTTATTCCAAGGACATATCCAAACAGAATAATAGAATTTATTAGAACCCACTTGCCATTAAAGCATTGTTCGCCCTTCTGAGTACCGTGAGCCGGCGGGTCTCATTGTACCCTATAATGAAATTCGTACAAAGGGGTGTAGCCCACAAAACATGTGTGGGGTACATGGGGACGGGAGACGAATGTCTCATGCAGGGCAACCCGATCTCATGTGCACCAGATGGGTAATCAGAATTCACGTGGAAGTAAAAGGAAGGTTTCCTTTGTCTGACATAGAAACGAGCCCTAAGGGTTGTAATTATTCACCACGAGCTTGCAAAAGGGGTAGGTTGAGTCGCAAGAATTGTATTGGATAAAACTTTGACAAGAATTATCTGAATAATATAAATGTTTGTCATTGATAAAACATCTCCTTGGCAATTTAGAAAAATAGTAATAAAGATTGGACCGAATTCTGGACGGTCTACTATATATTCGTCGCTCTCTTTGTTCCTAATTACGCCTGCGGGATTGCCTCCATCAGTCGCGGCGGTGGGCTCAAAATAATAGGGCCCGAGAAAGTAAAAAGAGGGTAAAAGAAGACAGAGATGATGCCCTCTACTCTTGGGACCTATTGTCGGCCGAGAGCGAACGAGTCCATACGAACTTACCCGATGCTCCTACGACCAGTCTGTTCCGAACTTCCGAACGGAGTGGACGCGCGTCTCGATTGCTCCGTGTGCGTTGAAGTTTGTTTACGTGCTTCGCGCGCGGAATTGACTTTGGGACTTGTTTCATCGTTAATAAACAAAGTATTTTCTAAGATCGTTACACAATCTAATAAATCAATCAGTGACTCTGCCAAGGGATACAAGAAAATAGTAAATTACCCATAAAACAATCGAGAACACTTTGTCCATCGAAGAAAAAAGTTTTCCCACGTATTTAAAAATTAACGTAATGTAAGTGGGGCGTTTTATCAAAAGAGAAAAATTACGTAAAATCATTGGATACTAGCAAGTGAATAAGTAAAACATGAAACTCGTAACAGTTGTCAGATCCTGACATGACGTCGTACGATCGACTATGATCTAAGGCGTAACACGGGATAAAAAGAGGAGTCTTGCTTCAGTTTGATACCAAGTGGAAACGTATATATTTCTTAAAAATGAATACGTTATGGAAAGCGATGATCACCCTGGCCACAATCACCCTTGTGTCTGCCTGGGGCATCAATCACGGAGGACATCCTGGCCCAAATACAAAGTGCGAAAGACTCACCGTCTCCTTCTGTCGTGGACTACGTTATAACTTAACAGCAATGCCCAACTTCATGGGTCACGAGGATCAACTGCAGGCTGAACGTGGGGTAAATTCACTCTCTTTCTTAAATCATAGTTATGGTTATGTCTACTTGGCGCCATGTTAACACTGCCAGAAAGGTCAGACCCATTGTTCCTTGTTCCATAACAATGCTTCTTCCGAGAAGTGCCAGGATCATACTCTATAATTGTATATACGCATGGACCAAAGTAAGATAATTTATCTGCAAGTTGTAATCTGCCTTACGGGTGCATTAACATGCCGTCAAAGAATCTTTTGATCGGCCGACATCGTGTATAGGAAGTCATTATCGCTTTCGATTATGGTCTAGTTTCCATTTTGTTTTTTTCTCTCTCTCTCTAAACTATACCTAAGATATAATTGCCCGTTGCCCAGGTTCCCGTTAGGCCAGCCTATATTATTTATTTAAACTGCACTTCAGTACTGGCTCTGCGTTCATCTTTTTTTTTTTTAATGTTCCAATGCAGTTCTGTTCCGCGGCAGACGCACGTGCATAAGACCATCCACATGTGTCGGCTAGGATCCCTTAGATATCTGTCGGTCGATCAATCAGCTGCTACTGTCAGAAATTTAATCTCTGTAAACTGAGCGTGTGCACGTTTTGTCACCTCGACGTTCACGATACATTTTTAGTCCTAGTAATTTTCTTCGTCGCTGTCGACGTAGAGAAATCGTAGGGCTGTCTGTGCGTAGAACATGGAAACTTGATTGGATTAATTTTGAGGTTAGACTCGGACTGACCCGGGTACATAAACTCGATCGATCTTATCGAAATACAGACTTGCTACAGGATTTAAGATTCATATAAGATTTCATGGCGTGAAGATGATGCGTAACGTAATAATTTTTACCGTGTCGAAGGTTAAAGCACTGTTAGGTTATGTTTAAATACTTTTGACGACTCGAGTACACGACGCTGGGCTTTGGTTAATGACGCGGAGACAGACGAAGTTTAAACGAACGAAAAATTCGTGGCTCCTCGTAAAAGACTAATGAATGAAAAGCAGTAAAGTTGGAAGCCGGTTTTCGAAACTCAACTCAGTCTCTGGTTTCCCCTCTACGTATATCCTTCTGTGTACATGCATATATACAGAAGACTGTTTCATGGCTCTAATTCAATTTGGATACTAGTAAAGATTCTTCGTACCTAATTAATTGCCGATTGAAATCGTGTCCCGCATTTTATACTTCTTTACCGACTGTGCACAGGTTTTATGTAGTCATTCGAAATAGTCTTGTAATAGAATTCGAATGGTCTGAGCATCGTGTTAATAACTTTCTTAATGCAGAGACCTCCGATGCGATTAAAGTTTCGTTATCTTTGTTTGGTTTATGTAAATACGCGAAAGTCTCGGTGTATATTATTGAGAAAATTGACACTAATGTCCTCCAGACTCGTACCATATTTTTTGTCTTTCTCGGACAGCTTCCAGATACGCGCATAAAGATTCGTCGACGCCTAATAAAACCATCGAGTTTGTTTGAGAAGCATTCTCGCGAGGGGCCCGCCATGTTAAACTCCAGGGCAGCGCGACGAGCCGCTAAGGACGTGAAATTTGTTATTTTTGGAAAAAGCTGCCGAGTGAAGTGGCCCCGGCTTATATACGTATCTTATGCCGTGATCCACGTAATTTCAAAATCGCACTCCGTCATCCAACGGCAGCTGTGGCCACAGGGTTCATCACGATTCCACAACAGTATCGTGCGTCGTGCCTAACTGATATTCTACGGTAGTTATCACGATTTCACCATAGAGAAATCATGCCGCTCGTACCAACCGTCCTGTACAACCAAAAAATAAAATTCCCTAGTACGATTAACAGTGCGCGAGCACGCAAGGGGAATTTCGGATTAGAAAATTTGAATGAGAATTCTAAACAAAAAAATCGAACATTGATTAATATAATTTTCTTGTCAAAAAATTTTTTTAAATCTATTTCGGCACGAATTTAATATATTTTTAAAATAATCAAAAATCTATTTTTAACATAATCAACCGAATTTTCACTAGTTGACACACGACTGATAAGGGCTCTTGCAATTGACACGAATTTCTGAAAATTATCGCAATGAAATTCTCGGCTATGACAAAGCAGTCAAAGCGACCGACGCCGGTAAAATTTAACTGACGTACAATATATCAACATACTATCAGCAAGTGAAGAGACAGAGATAGAGGCAAGAGAAATAAAATATTATAGACCCAATACATCCAGCAGTTGCGTTATCACTATCTTTTGATGTCCGTGGGATTTAAAGTATTAGGCCCACCCCGACGACGGTCCCCCGGGTGCTCTCGTTACAGCTGCAGCGTTAATCGACAAATATCGGTTGAAGAATTTATTGCAGCCTCCCATCTACCTCGTATAGATTAGACGGAAGGAGAAGACCCGGCTGGAATTTATATAAAAGAGGTATTTTCGGTATACGTAAAATTTTCATTTCTATACACATACGTATTAAATTATATTTATATTACACCAGGTATATAAAGAGCTCACGTACTACCTTCTTGTAGTTCCTCTCTATTCCCCATATATGCAGGTCGACGATCCACGCTAAAAAAAAATGAAATCGCCCAACTGGAGATTCGCCTTTATTGGTGCCCCTTTGACTGTGCCCCGACCATTGTGACTGCTATTAAAGTCGGGCCCAGGACTCCGAATCGTGGCCTTTAGCCATCTCCCGGCAAGACTCTCCTATCTGTTTCCTCCTCGGCGATCCAGCCGTGCATGACAACTCTGTATCTACCCCGAGAGAGCTATCGCTCATAACATCTTGCTTCGTAGTAAGTAACTACATCTCCGCACTGGCGTAACGCAGCGGAAGGTTGAACATAACCTAAAAGTCCAGTACCGAGGCCACGCTCGTGAATTCAATGCCAAAGCGCAAATTGAGAATTGGTTTGAAATCGCTGGAGATAAAAAGGTTAGATTTAAATGAATACTAATTTTTATAAAATCCCGTATATGGAAAATGTTAAAAATAATTAACTTGTAATTAATATCTTTGAAAATTTTTTTTTTCAACGGACCTCCATCAGGTACTGCGTACCGACGCCAATGGCTTCTAACTGCGGGGGTCCAACGTCGAACACGTGTATCTCTCGTCATCACGAGAATAAATGAATGAGGAGAGAGTAAAAAAAGGAGTCCGAAGGCTCTCTGAAGAAAATAAAGAAGAAGCACGTGAAATAGGCTTCTAATTACGTCCCCCCGTGGAGATGCGCCTGGGCTCTTGCTAGTGCACCAGTGAAGCGAGCAAAGGAGAAGCGGGAGAAAGAGAAGAGAAAACGTATCAGGACGGCAGAGAATTAAGGTGAACGGATATGGACCGTAAGGACGGATAGATATAAGAAGCAAGGAAGGCAGTACTCTGGTAAAGCAACACGCTCCAATGATTTTGATTCATCTCATCGCTACTAATGACCATCGGCCATCTTGTTGGGAGCTTTGATCTTCTATCGCTTATTAATCCCCTGATATGGCCTTTGCCACGCTGACTGTATATCAGCTGGGTACCTAGGGTGTATTTGAATGGAGGAAAGAGGAACAAAAAATTGTTTCAATTTCTCAGAACTGCAGATAAATATACCCAGCATCCGTCAAAGATTATTCTCTGGTATGGCTGATAACGTGGACATTTATTTTTATTCAGCGAGCATCCAATGCATCGAGAGCACGTTATATGAGATTCGGGGTAGCGAATCGTACCTCGTGCGTGCATGAAACGTCGGGCTGCCTTTTTAACGTCGGCCAGAAATCGAAATAAACGAGGATTGAGAGGCGAGTAAAAGAAACTGGAGCTGCGCTGAGCTGGTATTAATTTATGATTTATACTGGTAGTATTGGAACACTCGGTATACGTGTGCAGTTGTGTATATAGATGCTGATGGTTACCTGGTTGTATTGAAATGGTGTACGCACCAAGGCAGCTTCTTACAGTGATGCAATTCATGCGTGCAGCTTTGTTGCAGAAGAAGGATAGAGAGAGAGGGAGGATCTTATAAGGATACCAAAGAGTATACAGGTCTGGCTTGTATGCTTGGATCAGAAATTTTGGGATGTGTTCGACAAGGTGATGAAAAAAGGATGGACAAGAAAATTAAAATTCTCAAAAGGATCCACATTCAGCACAACGATCAGTTGGGTGCTTCTGAGGAATTGTTTCTTTTTATTGAAAGTCTATTGAAGCACCCTGTCATTATTGTGGTTTCCATGAAATCGCATTTCTATGGAATCGCCTTTACCTTTTGTTAGCAGCGTCATTATCTTTCTTATTCTTAACGAGGCTCGGTTTAAACTGATCGTCATTGACTGTCATACTTATCACGCATGTGTCTTGTTAGGCTGCGAACGAAGTTGGCGAAAATTTGTTCAACCTGGTAAAAGGATTCGTTCACCACGTGAAATTGATTTCAGAACGATTACCAAGGGACGCCTTAGTGCAGTGAGACGGTCCGATATCGGCTAGAAAAACGAAATCATATATAATAGGTGGGTTTAACGTGGTTCTGATAAGATCAAAGAGAGCCGCACGTTCGATTCTGTAAATCATTTTCGAGATAACACGAGAGACTGATAAGCATTGACAGGGAACTTATATATATATATGCTGCTATGGGACTAATCTTTTATTGCATCTACCTTGTGAAAAGCTAACGAAACCAGAGATCCTTATGGTTATGAGGCAATTTTATACTTCTTTTTTTTTATAATTGGTGTCTGGACGACCAATGAAAATTTTTCTTGGCATTAAGTTCACGTGTGTATTATTCCAGAAGGGATACCTGGAACAACATCCTAGTGTATTTAAAGAGCGGATAACCTCTTCCGACAGGATCTCTACTGGGGATCCTGAAAAGCTTAATGTTTGTTCAGTAGCGGCCTTTGATCTTTTTCGAGTGCTCAGATGCACGGAAGTCGTGTCTGAACCCACTTGACGTGATGCACACCCGTTATAGTCACATTTGCCTCTTAGTACCAGCTGACTACTTCAGCCTGGGGTGGGGATCTGTTACCGACTACGGTTACCTAGCTGAATGTGAACCCACCCTAATCCACGTGAATGACACTGAAGGATATTCGCAAAGATCCCACACAGAAAATCGAGTGCATGGATATTTAGGGATTTATAATTTTTTTTTTCAATTTTCAAAAATAATTCTTGCACTCTGATTCCCGGAAGGAGCCAAGGAAGAAGAAGAAAAAAATGAGTACAGGAATAACGTTAGTTTAGACGCTTCGTCGACTTCTTGCTTAGATGAGTTACGAGGGTTTGAAAAGCTTTGATGTCCGACAGCTGAGTCCACGGTGGCCAAGTTGAGTCTCAGTGTGAAACATCAAAGTCTGTCACGAGGAACAAAGTGATACTCGCTAAAGCTAGTGACGTACCTAGGAAAGATAAATAATAAAAGAGAAAGCAAGTAATAAAAATAGAAAGGAAATAAATGCCTGAATATTCCAGCGTGGGAATATTAATAACGGAAACGTGCATTTCTTGCAGTAATTAGAATAAGTCACCCAGATGTATTATCAGCATTCTTATATCTTGTACGTCGTGAGGAATCTGCAATGTTGACTCTCCCATCCTTATCCTCTACGGGCTTCAGCTTTTCAATCGAACGTCTGGCGTCACCACTTGCGCTTAACTTCAGTCGGTACATTCTCGTGCGCATGTCAGCAACTTCAAGGCGGCGTCCGCTGTACGATTATACGAACGGGATACCTCTTGCTGTTATTCCATCAAGGTACATTCTTGCAGCTTTAATTATGCAATGTATATTCCATTGGTACGTGCTTTCCTTCCTCTGCAATTAGCTTTCGCATTTTATCCAAGGCGCACGAGCGACAAGGGATGGCGATGCGTTCGAAGAGGTTATGGCAGCACGTTTCATCATTGGATAAACAATTAACGCTCGGCTGCAATTACCGTTCTCTCTTCCTGCAGTTTGTTTCTTTTTCTTTTTTATATTTTCATTACGTCTCGTTCTTCCTTTGCTCTCCGGCTTTCGACAGAATCCAGGTTCTTTAATTAAAATATTCACTTTAAGGAATTCTTATTTATCTTTCACTAAACCCTCTGGCTTCCCTTCCCGCGAATATTATTATACCAGGTGAATCGTACAGGTTTTGCCATTCCACGAATAAAAAGTCATAATATGCATTTACCAATATTTAGAGGCTTACAATTTTAATGCGCTACGAGTACGTTTATGTTGTACGAAAATTTTGCAAAAATTGTATTAATTTATACGTTCAAAAGAAATTTCTGTCAAGACGACTCGTAGGATTTCTTAGTGAATTAAGTGCAATTTGTTATTATCTTAATGTTATGGCTCTCTCGTTATGACGCATGGTAGCCTAGCAGATAATTTAGCAGATCGTTGGGTAATTGGACAATTATTTTTTTCATACTCTTTTCCTCTATTCCTTCCTTCTCCAGTACCGCGTTGACTAACACGCGAGTACAGTAGAACGCACTGACGTGCCACTCGGCTACAAACTACGCCGGTGTTCGTCAGCTTGTCTTGCTCCTCGGAGCTTCAAAAGCGACCGCCATAATGTTATTACGATAATAAAACTGAGCGAGTGAGAGTGAACCCTCGGCTATAAATACCTCGCTTGCGTGTAAGCCCATACGAGCTTAAAGTCGCGTTCAGATGCGGGACGACGCAGCCACGCCAGTCAATCTACAGTCCGTGCGAGATAACTTCGAATCAGGTATACGTACAGTATACCTAACCTATGTAAAGAAGAGAGAGAGAGCCTGGAATGGACTGGATTCGCTCCAGGAACAGCTGCTCGTCATAGAGTATGCAGTATATCTAATTGGCATCCAAAATAGACATACGGCCTCTTCCCGTAGGAGTCTGAACGTCGCCGATATCGATCTACCTCGATAATCGATACCTTATAATCGCATTTCCATCAGACAACTTTTCACGTCTAGGAAAGCTGGCGTTCGCTATCGCAATTAACTCGTATAAGTGGTATCGAGAGGCTTTTAATTAACGACAGGCCAGGACCGTACCTATATCGACTTGTATGTACGAGTTAGACAGAAGCGTCTCTTCGGAATCCTCCTGGACGAACGTTTATCTTATCCATGGCGGCAATCATCAAACGACGTCGGGCCATTCGTCTTAATGCAGTTTTCATGTCGAATCCTGACTCTTCGGTATTATACATATAGGTATAATGGTCGTGGTCGAATTATCTATTCCTGGAAGGATCGTTTGGGATCTCGAGGAAAACATGGGATCTCCTTGGTAGGTTATAAAACGAATTGAGTTTAAATAAATAGACTGAAAGAATAACGGCGGACTTGGAGTCAACTCGGTGTTCGGTAAATGGTAATGTTTGACTATTGTAGATGGCGACACCAGTCTCGACAGAGTCATTATAGCAAATTGTCTCTGTGCGTGCCCTTACTGCTGTCGGACTGTAGAGGTAGAAAAAATTGAAGACAGCACGTTATCTTGCTACCTAGCCTTTGTTGACTGTCGGATCTGGCTTACCGAGAATCGTAAAATAACCTGGGTGTGCGTTGCACTACAAGTATCGACAGGGTTGTCTTCGCTCGTCTTCTACTGGGAATCTTCTTGGATACCTGGGATTCTTATAGAATTGGTCTATGTGGATGGATAAAGTGCCCGCGAGTGGGTTCTGGTTATTACGGCCCTGGAACACACTGGATTCTCTACCTTAACAGGGAAGCTGTCTAGTTCCCTGGTGAAGACCTGGTTTACAGGTATCCCCAGGTATAGGATAAAGAATGGTACAAGAACGTAACGTGGTGGAGAACGTCGACCTCATAATCTCATAGTATCTTTTTCTTCCGCTGGTCAGCTTCGACAGTCCGGATGCCTGCAGGGCCCTTGAGTCGGAATCTTTGAGACGTTATTAAGGCCGCATTAAGGCGGCATTGTTCTCCTCGGCGTCTACGGAGCGCGTCCATTAAAACCAGATACGTATAAAGGACGGCTGTCAGGCAGCGTGAATTAGGAATATCTAGATGAACCGAGCAGGTAACTTTGGTAGGAGCGAAATGATTTTTAAATTTCCCGCTCTCTAATTTCTTTTTTTACTCTGTATCTGGTACTTCCTTTTTCTTCAGCTTGACATTCACAAAAGGACTTGGGATATAATTAAACGAAAATAACTCCGACTCCACGGCAGATTTTGCCTTTCGAAACGGTTTGAGTACCGTGGCATTCTGCCCGCTGGACAGCGAGGTAAGAAAATTGTCTCTTTGTCGGCTGTGACTTCTCTCTTTTCTATCTTCCCTCTCTCTCTCTCTCTCTCTCTTTCTCGCTCGCTATATACGACCCTCTCTTTCTTCTCCATCTCTACTCCCTCTTTGTCCCTCTACAGTCCATCGACTGCACTACGGAGATCGTGAGAGATACCTGCGTGATTTCAGAGAGAACGAAGAGGAGAAGGACGTCCGGTGTTAGGATCAAAGAACCTTTATCCACGTGAATAACAGAAGACGGAGGTCAGGATCCTCGTAGCAAACGTACCGTACAGGATTCTGATTCCCCTATCGAATCGCGCTATTAGCAGTTAAATTATCAAAAGAGTTTTTCACCATTGAAAATCTTTGGTAAATCAAATGGAAACTCAATAATTCACATCAGCAGAGCTCAGTCGACCAAGACATAAATACTTTACTAGTCCTTACCTTGGTCCCTACCTAGGAGTACAAGTACGTATCTGAAAAATTTGTAAAGAAAAAAAAAATACTTGTCAAGATCTTCATTTTACAATGGCTATTCAAACGTGTATTGACTGTTGTTGTTATTATTATTATCAGAGAGAAGATATAGTAATATCGTACCGGGTGGTCGCTACTCACTACTCGGTATCAACATCAAAGAGGGCCGCTATCGTTCTCCAGGTGATCTCCCCCCTTCGCTCTCATCTTACAAATGAAAGGATTAACCTTACACGAGGAGTACCAAGCAGGACAAACGACCCAGAGCGGATCAGCCGGCTATGCTTGTGTACGTCATTGCCATTGGACCTGGTTGACAGACACGTAAAGCTACTCGAATGATCTTAACATTACTTGGCCTCATTAAGCAATGACGTTAAGTAACATAAAATGGAGTCGTGTCCTGGATACGTATCCTGGGGAGCCAGTCCCTTAGTCTTGGGCCTTCTGGGCGGGTTCGACGGTTAAGAATGGAAGATTCTTCAGTCTGACAGTGAGGATCCTCGGCAACGTGTAATTTTGGGGCCTTCCGGGAATAGACAGAGCATAATTGACAGTGGCGCCCGATGGCGCATCTTCTTGAAGGAGGAGGAAAGGGGGCTCGAATGTTTCTAACCTCGGAACGGCCAATCTTTATGTAATTGACGTGCCGATGCTTTGACCGGATGTGGCTACCGCCATCTTGTAATCATCCATGGGGTACGTTCACTAGGAAGCAGTCGCTTACTTCAGCGTTGTTGCTCAACGAACTGAAATGTTTTTCTGGGTTGTAGGGTACGTTATTTAGATGGCTGCTGCCTGAAATGACTTTTTGATGTACCGTAAGAGGACGCGAATAAGATCTAAAGGGGCGAACGTACCTTTTCATGATTCAAGACTCGAGACCAGGGTACCTGGACCTGGTGCTGAACTGGTCCCTATTGGGAAAGGAGTTCCTGTGCTGCTGTGTTGTGATCCTTTTATTATTATACCGATCCTGGAAAGAGTCCTCGGGTAACGAGTGCAAGTGAGACGAGGCCAATAAAAGGAATCGGTATGGAAGGCAGTCAGGAGGAGAAAGAGAAAAGTAAAAAGCACGAAGGGACTATAGGCTGAGGTCGTTGCGGAATAATAAAAGGAAATAGAGAACGTATCGAGGGATGGTGGTAAATAAAGGATGGAGGAAGAAAAAAGAAAAACATCCCCTAAGCAAAAGAAGAGCAAAACAGTCTAAGCCAGAGAGCAAGGGGAAACAAAATGGACGTCTCGTTGTCTCCGAGCCGACTTGTCTGTCAGCCGATTTAAAATGCTGCGAGGTCTGCGCGTTCGCGCGGTATAGGGCCCCGGCGAAAAAACGCGAAATAACGAACGGAAGGGCCTGATCTTAACCCAGAAACCGGTCTACCGAGGCGAGTCTGAGATTTAAGTCGGCACGGCTGCCCTGATGTCTCCTCGGGCAGAAATGCTGGTCCTGCTGGGACATCACTCAGTGACCGCCGTCTGTCCATCTTGAAACACGCGAGTATATAGAGCGACTATGTTCAATATATATATACATACATGGACATGAATTACACAGTAAAGCCTTTACCGGCTCACAAATAAAAATTACCGACAAGGCTCACCTTAGCCTAGACTTTATTCTCGATCGAAAGGGTCGATCCCTTGGCTGAGTCTACCTCTTCCACACCAACCTGATGATCGCTCGTTATCCTCTGGTATATCTTTCAGTAAAATCACATCGATGCCCTGGTATAATTTCCACTGATATATCAAAAATATTTTAGTAGACCCACCAGGTACGGATCTAGTGGATATTTTTATCACTACTTCTACAGATCGGTACAGGCTAATTGTCTCTCCGCTAATTTCTCTCTTGGCCAAACCTTTACTGGAATTAACGATTCGCTTGGTATACGCGCGCGCAGCATCTACTGCAGCGCCCAGGGCCGGCGTTACTTACTTGGCTCACCGGGTAATTTTGTGGGGAGGTATAATTTGAGAGCGCCGTTGGTATACGCGCTGCGCACCGTAATGGGCGAATATCTAAGGCCCACCGAAATCGGGGCCTCTTCGGGAGGCGGGAAGAATGGGCGGGATAATTACCCATGAAGCCCACCACTCATTACCTCCTGGATCTCTTTTTTCTCTAGCGCCCTTAGGTACGTCAGTCTCCTCTCTTCCTTTTCTTACTCTTCATCTTCTTCAGCTGAGAATTTTTAGCGGTTGCTGCTTATACTCGGTATGAGATTTCTAGGGTATTTTCGTCAGGGACAGAGTTCAAAGGGAAAAAATATCCCTAGCTGTACATACCATGGAATTCGTTGTGTATTATTTAAAAGAAATTTATTAATTTATGTTTCTTTTTTCTTACAGCTCGCAGCCTTCATGCCTCTGGTCCATTACAACTGTTCAAGACATTTAAGGTTCTTCCTTTGTGCCGTATTTGCTCCTGTCTGTTCGGAACACGTTGCAATGCAGATACCAGCGTGCAAGCCACTTTGTCTTTCCGTTAGAAGAGACTGTGAACCCGCCTTAACTACTCTTACCCTACCCTGGCCACATATGCTGGATTGCGAACGATTTCCGGATAACGGTGATTTTCCAATAAAATATTCGTATAAGTGTTTTTTACTTGAAAAAAATATATCCAGTCCTAATGGTCTATTGGTATTTTAGGAAATACTCTGTGCGTTCAACCACCGCCGGAAGAAACGCTACCGGAAACCGCACCACCAGCTCTGCCACCGGTGCAGCAGCAGTGGCCGGTAGTGCAACCGATCCAGCCGATACAATCGATGCAACCGGCACGAATCAATCAGCATCACCAATGTCCTCCGCACTTCGTCCAGACGCCCTTTGTCGACACGGTAATATATTCTCAAGGTTTTTCTCAGCCGTAGCCAAAGCCGATTCTTACCAAGAATTCCGTCTCAATACGCTCCAGAAGAAGACTCGGGACGAAACTTCAGATATATTCAGTATCATCTTCTTTTTAGATATCCTGCGCTCCGCGTTGCGGTGCTGATGCCTATTATCGTGGAGAAGACAAAAGATTTGCCGAGCGTTGGATGACCGGATGGGCATGGCTGTGCTTCTTGTCGACTCTCTTCACATTGCTCACCTTCTGGGTGGAACCTTCCAGGTTCCGTTATCCAGAAAGACCAATAGTATTCTTAGCATTGTGCTACAACCTCCTCTCCGTCGCTTATATTATACGTGGAGCAGTTGGCCCAGAGAATCTGAGCTGCGCCAGTCAGACAGATGGTCCTAGTTACGTACCTGTAAGTGTTTACAAATGAATCTTTCTGTCGTTTATATTCAAAGATTCCTATGGCTTAAGGATAAATCTGAATATTCAGGTCCACGATGGTCTCAGAAGCGTTCCCTGCACTATATGGTGGCTGGCTAGACATTACCTGGGATTAGCCAGCAGCGCCTGGTGGGCTGTTCTATGTGGCTGTTGGCTGCTTAGTGCGAGAAACGAGTGGAGCAGCGAGGCTCTTCATAATATTGCTCCTTATTTACATGCCACGGCCTGGGGCGTACCCATTCTCTTAACTGGAGGTAAGTACGGCGACCTCAGTCTAGTGTGGTTATACTCATATTACATTATAATGACGCAACGAGTTGTTATTATATTTTGAATTATTATTAACCGGTTTTTATTTGATTTCAGGTAGTCTCATATCTCGGAACGTTGCTGCGGATGAGCTCACTGGTCTTTGCCAGGTATCCGAAGAGTCTGCACTGTGGCTAGAGGTACTTCCACATGCCACGCTTTTACTCCTGGGATGCATCTTCGCCAGTGTAGCTGGCACTGCTTTAGTCCGCGTACGCAGAGCAGTGCGATCAGCTGGTCGTAGCGCTACCAAACTCGAGCGGCTTATGACTAGATTAGGAATTTTCGCGTTGCTATACGCATTGCCAGCCTTCGGAGGACTTGCCTGTATCCTTCATGAATCCTCTGTGAGACCAAGATGGCGGACTTTGGCTCTCTTGGCTGCTTTAGATTGCAGAGCAGCACAGAATTGCGATCCTGGGCCGGTTTACAGAGCTGCTGGACTTGAGGTAGCTTTACTCAGGTTGTTCCTGTCCCTCGTCGTTGGGGTTACTTCTGGAATGTGGGTCTGGTCTGGGAAAACTTGCAGAGCATGGAGTAGACTGCTCGCTGCACCAACTAAACCTCTCAGGCCACCCCAGGTCATGCAGCCTCTTGGACATAATATGTTTCAAGGGTACAAACCAGACACTAATAACATGGCGTGAACAAATATTAATAATATTTGTTCTTCTGTTTTTGGTGTATACTCCTTATCATGGCATTTTACCCTATGTATTAACTGGTGCACGTTTTAGACACTTTCATGGTACTTCCTGTACTATAATCTTTGACTTGCTGTTTCTGGTTCTTTGATACAATCTTTTGGCAGAACGGTGCACTCGAGAAGATTTTATTTATTTATATATTTAGTCGACATTGTTTTGTATATCGTGTACAATTTGTGGCTGGTACTCTTATGAGTTTGATTGAGAAAATAGGATGATTTTTTTTATGATCAATATGCGGTTTATACTTGACCACGATTAATGAAATGTTTGGCTTATAAGATCATTGTAAATAATACTGTAAATATTGTAAATGAATGGTTAAAGTCACGGAAGCAACACTTAAAAAGTGCTCATGACAATTTAAATATTTCTATATGTAGGATGCTGTAGTGTTAAGGTTTTGTACAAACAATACTATTTTATATGATATAATAAAAATATGTTTTTATAGAATGTAAGAGTGCTTCTTTTTCTAGTAAGAACTAGAAACCCATTTCCCTTTCACAACTATTTGGTCAATTTAAATATTAAGAAAAATCATTCCCTGTTACAGCAAGGAATCTAACGTTTATTATTTTCTGATAATTTTCTTAAGGGAAAGTTTTTGTCATTTTAATTTTTGATTAATATTTTAACTGATTCATCCATTTAACTGATCCAGTGGGACTGATTCTCACTTGTTACCATAGACAGAGTACACTTTTACCGTCAGTGCTCTAAAATGATATTTCTCTTGTCTTTATTCTTGTCCAATTCTTCATCGATAAAAGAGAGAAATTATCTTGGACAAAAATTTAGTATTTGGTCCAACCACTTGTATCGCCACGAAATTAAAAGGTCTCTAGCAGATATCCATTTTTCTGCAGACCTTGACAGACTGCCATTGCCAAAGCCATGAGGTCGCAGTAATGAAATTTATTATTTTCTTATTAAACAGACAATATCTTTCTTGTTATCTGTGCGCTAGATATCCAAGACGTTTACGTTATTTTTAACGTGAGCTCGAGATCTTAAGTGCGTTCTAGGTGTGTCTTCAAAAGCAGGTTGTATCCTCCATGACAAAAATGTCCATACTGCAAAAAACTTATTATTAACAGCCTATGTTAGTCAATATCCTGCTGGAATTGTCTTGAATAGAAAAAAAGAGAAGATTTAAAGTTAAAGCGTTATGGGGAAGAAGAGGAACAGGCAACCTGATGCCAACGAGGAGAGCAGCGGGGAATCGACTGAGTCCTATGAAGAAATTACTGGAGGTTAGAATTAATTTTTTATAATACTGTGTACAGATGAAAAATACTAAATTATTGTGTTCTTTTTCTTTTCATTAATAAAATATGTTTGGGTACTTTCCAAACTGTTTGACTTATATATTCCTTCTGAGTAAATAATGCTATGTATCTTTGTTCTGTTTGTAACAATATTGAATATAAAGTTTTCATTATTTATACATACTGCCAGTAAAGAATTTGTTGACTCAGCAGAGTTTTTTTGTCGAAGATATTTCAAGGACTGATTAAATTGTTTTATATCTATTTAGAAGGAATGTCCTGTCCACACGTGGCCAAAGCAATTAATATAGCAAGGGTGAGAAAGATCCTAAGAAAAACTGGCATTAATACCGAGTGTTCAGCTTGTAAGAGAATTGATGGCAATTCGGTTAAACAAGAAGATGAATGGGTAAAATAAATTAATTGAATAAAAACAAATTTTGGTTAAATAAAATTTGTATACTGTAAAATATTATTGTTGTAGTTTGCTCCTCTGAGTGGTCCTCTTTGGATTTGTATCCGTTGCGGTAATCAAGCTTGTGGCAGAAATCAAAGGCAACATGCACAGGAGCATTATGCAACTCCTCACAGTGATAGTCATTGCTTAGTCGTAGATACACACGAGTGGAGTGTTTGGTGTTATCAATGCGAAACAAGAATTAATTCTGGTTACAGGTGAGATACAGTTTTACATATATATTATATTGAACACTAATTGATCATCTTTTCGTTGATATCTTGTGAAATAAAATAGTGTCGATAGATGTTGTAAGATATAAATTTAATATTAGAATTTGATTCTATTAGAAAACAATTATTGGAGATTGTGGAATTTCTGAAAAAGTTGGCTGCTACTACTTATGCCTCACAGCAGCCCAAAATGCCAGCAATTCCGTGTCAAATGGCGGAATCCGGAATAAATAAAGAGAAACAACAAATTCCCAGTGATCTTCCCAAAGTAGGAGTAAGTAATTTTGCGCGCAATGAAATACATCAATAGTTTTTTAATTCCATGCCATAAAAAGATTCACTTATTGCTTTTCCTATGATTTATTAGGGTTTAGTAAATTTAGGAAATACCTGCTTCTTCAACGCTGTGCTTCAATGCCTAGCGCAAACTCCTTTTCTTACTAAAGTTTTGAACGATTTGCGTCCAGAAGGAGAATCATTTGTACTACCTGGAGGAAAGCATAAAGGAGCTGGTGACTCGGAAGAAGTTGACATGGTAAATTGATTTTCTTAAACAAAACTATTGTAATTTATATTCTAAGATTTATTTGAACGTTATCGTCCAATTTGTGAAGCCACCAATGGAAGGATCCCTGGAAGGCTGGGGAAATTTTACTTCGATTCTGTGCAAAACCTTAACCGAGATGCAAACTTTGAATGGCCACCAACCTTACAGACCTTCCGAACTGTTAAGTTCATTCAGAAGAAAAACTCTACAGTGTACCGATGGAGGACAGCATGATTCTCATGAATTGCTCAGATATCTCCTGGAACTTGTACGAAATGAGGACTTAAAAGTAAGATATTTAACGCTTTGGTACTGGTATAGTTTGACAATTAAATATTATTAATTTAAAAGATCGCTCATACAAAAATAAGTGTTCCACAATGAAGTTTATTAATTTTCTTCCACAGCGATATCAAAGACAAGTGTTGAAGCAAGTGGGTCTTTGCGGAAAAATAGACCTACAACGCGTGGATGTGAGTTTGAAATCAAGAGTGAAATATTATGGCAATCAAGCCAGTGCTAGATTGTTAGGTCCGGAACCTGTATTCAGAGGAGTTTTGGTGTCTACTTTAGAATGCTTAGAATGTCACCACTCATCTCAGCGTACCGAACCATTTTTGGATCTCAGTTTGCCAGTTATGGCTGACAAGCCTCAACCTCCTATTCTAAAGTGAGCGATATTATAAAACAAATTTGATTTGTCAACAAAGACCATGATAAGTAATTATCTAACATTAATTATTATATTTGCTTAGAAGGAAGAACAGCGGCTTGGAAGACGCTTTCGATATGATGGACAATATCACGTCGAACGTTCCATCGAAGCATCAATTGAAAAAAGAGAAAAAAATCGCCAGAAAATATTGGAAGAACAGACGACAACATGGAAACGCTAATTATGAGTCCTGCGTAGCCAATAACATAGTGATCTTCAGTCAAAATAGTATCGTGGAAGAGAAGCAAGGAAATAATTCCGAGAGCGGTAATTAAATAATTTTATTAATTAATTGTCTCCAGTCATACAATCAAAAGATATTATCTTTTAGAGGAAAGCGATGCCGATGTCGAGGACAATATCGAAACGGAAGGTATGCCGCGACCGGAAATCGGAGAGTCCGGATATAGTTCCGAGAAAGTATCAGCAGTAGCTAGCCCGGTATCACCAGCTGATCATAAACGTTTAAATCAGTCGAACGAATCGGCCAATTTGAATTGCTTATCAGTTGATAACACTGCGCTACTCAGTCCCACAGACAATTCAGTATCCATAGAACTGAAGAATGAACTCAATACGAATACATTGAATACTCCTAGTCCTACCGATGTATCAATGATGGAATTGACCCAGGTCAAGTTGACCTCGGAATCGTTTAGTCCTGAAAAATTGAGCATCGCCGTAACGGAGAGTCCAGCGAGTCCCAACAACGAGAACGGGCTACTGCCTGTATTATCCTTATCAAATTCACTAGCTGTGAATTCTGATCTGACAAGTCCTGAAGGGCTCACGATAAGTCCCTTGAGCAGTCCTATCACATCTAAGGATAGTCCCATTAGCCCAGTTTCCAGTGCCATGGATGGCGATTATGCAGACAAGCTTGAGAGGCCGATATCCAGGCTAGAACTCATTGAACCTGAATTAAAAAGCTACAAGGAAGACTCCTCCAGGTAAGATGAAGATTGAACCGATTGATTTCCTTTGATCCTTAGTAAGATTGTTTAATAAATTTTTTTATAATAGAAAATCAATCCTGGACTTGGATACTGATGAATTTCAATCTGCTCAAAGTCGAGAGGATGATACTCTCACAAACTCTAAAACGAATCATCAAAGCCAAAATGGTATCAGTGATATAACTACGGGACTGTCAAAAATTGGACTTGGTAGCGGCACTTATCAGTCTCCAACTAGATATCACACTAAAGAAGGAGAGTGTTCGATACAGTCATGCCTGAACCAATTTACAGCCCTGGAGTTAATGAGTGGAAGTAATAAAGTAAGTTGCGAAGCCTGTACTGCGAGGGAGAATAAGGTAATGATTACTTTTCCAAGTTACATAAATTTTGAAAAATCTAAGCGAATCATCTAGTATAAATAGCAATGGCATTTTTAATCACCAGGGAAAAGAAGGTGCTACAAAGATGGTTTGCACACCCAGTACTAAGCAATATCTGATCTTAAGAGCACCAGCCGTCCTGATTCTCCACCTGAAAAGATTTCAGGCCCAACGAGTTGGTTTTCGTAAAGTCACCAAGACTGTATCCTTCCCAACTGTATTGGATTTATCACCAGTTTGCAAGGATCACAAAAAGCCAAGACTCTATTCCCTCTATGGTATCGTAGAGCACAGTGGTACTTTGCATGGTGGACACTACGTAGCCTATGTCAAGGTATATTTAACTAATGGCAAACTATTGCATTCCTAATTAATACCTCATTTCTTAAATTTCAATATACATTAACAATTTTCATTATTTCATTTCCCTAGGCAAGACAGCCACTGAGTCCTGATGATCCAAGGTGGTCATTCCTGCCATCGAAGGATGCCAAAGAGTCCGAAGGAAGTTCCAGTAGTGCCAGTTCTGATTCAGAAGGTGAAGAAGCATCGGCAAGGGCTCAACCAACAGCAGAGCCACCACCTGGTCGATGGTACTACGTTTCTGACTCCAGGTAAATATTCCCACTAAATTTCCCAATAAAACACTACTACCCCAACACTATCGATTCTTTTATAATTTCAGAGTGATGGAGGTCGACGAATCAACTGTACTGCAGAGTCAGGCGTACCTTTTGTTCTACGAAAGAATTTTGTGAGCTGCTTGACGAATCCTATAACCACCTAAGGCTGGTTCACAATTGGCATTGTAATCGTGTCATGGAAATAACATAACCCGAGAAACTCATCAGAACAATTAATATTTCCGGCAATCAGTTTAGAACAATTTTCGCAAAGGTTGCAGTACGAATTGGAGCTACTAGGAACATGCGTTCATCATATGATTGAGAACGACTACAAATCAATGATCTATGATTACTTTTAACATAAATTAATATTTAAAGCGAAGCGAAGCTGCATCGAGCGATCATGGATGTTTTGCATAATGATAAATTGTATAAGTGAAAAGAAAAAGAGGATGTCAGTAATTAATTATCTGTAAGCCTCTGACGTTATTCCTTGCAATTAATCAGAAGTGCATTTGTTTTCCTAATGGATTGAAAAGACGTTCTTCTCACTTTTTCTTTAGTTAGTAAACATACTCGATTAATATAGCCAAATCAGCTACCATTAGTTAGCAATCTTTAGAACAATTCACTTTATAGTTTTTAATTTCTACCTGTCGTATGAAAGATCGGCCTGGACCGCCGTACACTCTGCCATAAGAGTCGCGAATGTGCATCACTTTTATTCTAAGTTTTATTTACGTCTTATTCCTGAATGTTTTATCTTGAAAATAAAATCGAAACACTCGAGAATCTTCATCCATTATTAATCCAATATCTCAGCTAATTAGCCCACAAAAAACCCAATCCCAATTAAAATCAATGAATTTAAAAGGAATACATAAATTCAAAATGCCTTCACCGTACCTGCCAATAATAAAAGAAACCAGTTTCTTCTACAGCGAAACCAAAATTCAACAATCATACAATGTAAATAGAAAAACATTTATTTCACAATCCATTGGCAATAACATTGATACAAATTTGTTATATATAATATAATATTTCATATAATATTAACATAATAATAATAATAATAATTCATATTCGTTCACGTTATTTCTTTTACGTATACGTGAGAAATTATCGCGCGATCGTTCCTCCTGCGTTAATTAAATAAACGATAAGAAAATTTATCCGTTTAACGACGTTTCTGACGTCTCCGATATAAACACCAAAGTTTCGTTACATCTAACAATTAATTTCTCGCTACGTACTGTATCCCTAAAATATTAAACAACAATTCATTCTCTTTTTCCTTCTATCCTCTCCATTCTCTCTTTATCTCTGTCAGATATATATACATATATCAACATATATAACGTACGTTAAAAAAAAAGAAAGAGCCCGTAAAAACGTCGCAACTCTCTTTGTGTCAGCAATACACGGTATTGCAAAATTTCAGTGCTGAAATACACATACATGCTCATATATGCTAATCATATATTAAATTCTCAGTATCTCTCCGTTAAATAAATTCGAATAATTGATAACAATATATAATATCTATGATAATGACAATGACATAAAAATGAGAGAAGAAACAAAATTTTCGCGACCCAACGCGAGCATGCGTGTACGCCTTTTTGTATTGCGCGCACGCGTTTATACCGCATAGGTGTGATTCGTAGTGTGAAAAATATTGTATAATAAGAAAAATCTTGTCCTCTTTCTGGCAAAAATGTTTTTTAATAATCTTTTTCAGTTTATATCAATAATTTACACGGCGTCATTTTGCCAATCGGAGACAAGTTATGGCATCCTGAAACGTGCCAAGTGCGCGGATTTGTATGATTATGCGAAACGGTCGTCTGGGCGCGTAGTAAGCGAAATAGAATAGCAATAAAAGTGAAAAAAAAAACCAGAAATGCGACTCCATCGGTTAAAGAACAGGCTTGAGTGAGTCTGGCGAATAACTGATAAACAAGGTGACAAGTCAAAGAGCCGCGAATAGGAACATACGATTTTCAATGCAAAGGTATGTTGTACAGGGTGACACGTAAAAAAAAAACTACTCGCCTCAGTGAAAATTACCGACATGAGAATTACAATGGACCACACTGTATATGATCTTGTTTACCAGCGAAGACTGTCCTTCTCTTGTATTCCCGAATGAGATATACAAGTCCCGGTTATAATTTACAGTCGCTACTCAGCGTAGTTGGGTATCGCGAATGACGTTTTCTGTACATATTTTGTTGCCGGTAGCTAAGAGGACACCAAATATGTAAAATGATTAACGTGAGTAATCGAAGATAAAATTTGTCTTCGAGCGTTTCTCACGAATTATCCAGACTTAATTCCCCGTACGAGAAGCGAGAGAAAAAATATAAAGATCAAATGTTTTTTTGGATTAATTTAAGAAACGTCCGAGCAATGCTGGATACGCAGAGATCTTGAGACTCAATGTGAGTCGCGCGATCTCGTCTTATCGGTTGATCGAAACGTGACGAATGAAATGCAAAAGAAAGTTTTTTTTTTAAACAATAAAATAGATATATTCGAGGGGACAGATATTTGCAAGTAATCCTAGGTGGCCTTAATGTATAAAATAAAAATGCTCGCGACCTATCGTATAATGCCCTATTTAGTTTGTCGCTGGCTATAAAGTAAAAGAAGAAAAAAAAAGAAGTGCGAACTACACGTGCTTCCAAAAGAAAGTCTACAATGTACCTTCTGATCCTCGACCGAGAAAGAAAGTTAGCCGCTTGGCTAACCCGGCGAAGATGCGTGAAAATAATTATTCACACGGTATAAATGACTTATGCACGCCATTCCTTTTATACTTAAAGTCGAGGTCGATTTTCTTGTATAAAAGAAACAGGGTGGATATATTATTCGCGATTAGTTACATTATATTATTATGTATTATCAGTGTGTACAATTGTGTACCGTAAGACTTCCAATTGATTCGGACAAGTCTACAACCGTAACTGACCTTCGTTCGTCACATAATGGTACTGGCTGGATTTATTTCAAAATCCACGAGATCCAAAGAATCATGATTTGTAGGTTATTTAACAAAAAAATGAATTGGACGATTGAAAATGTCCGATTAGAAATTATTGACGGTTAGCGAGGTTCCAGCTCACAATTTTAGTCTTTCGTGTAATCCAGTATTCAATTAAAAATATGCAATAAAGGGGAATTAATATTGTACAATAATAAGGAAAAACATAAAACACGCGACCGACGTCTTTTAATATGGACTCGTGGATTTTGACAGCGCAACGCGGTTTCCTTGTCGCTTTTTTTAATTACTTTTGTAAGTTTTTTTTCTCTGTAGTCAAGTAGCTTTTTGCTTCTCATAATCTCCCGGGATCACTCTCACGGAGGGTGCTGGGGATTCTACGATGACATTTCAGTCATCGAAATACTATACTGTGCGCAGCATTCGGTAAAGCGAATATCGTCCGCTTTAAGATCGATGCCAGAGGCTCGCGAGACCTCGAAGAAAATATATTGTCCCTGAGGATGACTGTTCGAAGATAGAAAAGAAAAGGTGTAGCATAGCGTGTATGTACAACAAATATGGCTACTGGAAGCATTCGTCTTTTCTGGAACATCTTCATCCTGCACGAGGATCGCCACGCATTCCTACCGGATCCTCACCAGGTCTCGGTTCTGGCAGGTTGAAATAAGACCATATTACTAAAATCCAGGTAGACGAATACCCCTACCTCGTCAATAGTAAACGCTAAAGGTTTGGCCTGTCAACCGTAGACCTTTCCATCCTAAGGCTTGGGAAACATCGCCAGGATGGCGGCGCAGATCTGCTGAGGATCTGTTTCGTGTGGATGCAGCGCCATCGCAGCTTGAACCTGCTCCTCCGGGAAGATATTCGCCAGGTGATAATGTAACCGACGTCTTGCATCCTGCGCCTGAGTGCCCCAGGATGCGTGGAGTCCTGGTGCCGAGGGTGGTGATGGTAGCAAGTTGAGCTGGGGATCGGATGCTCCTAGTCTCTGGACCCTGGAGGGTGCTGGAAGGTTCGATCCTCTTGGTGGCCAAGCACGATAGGAATCCGGCGCAGATGCTATGCGTGTAACGTGCTGATGATGATGCTCAGGATGCTCCCAACTGAAAAGTGCACATACCGGCAATGTGATAAATCAGGGAATCATCATGCTATACGGGAACTGGTCGAAGGATAATTTTAAACTCTAACTGACCTCATAGCTACGGGATAGGGAGACTCGTTGCTTGCGTGCCTCGTCAATGGTCTGTGCTGCATAGTTGAGTGTGATGGATTGATGACAGGTTGTTGCTGTAATGCCTGGTGCTGTTGTTGAGTTTGTTGCTGCTGGGGATACCTTCGCAGTTGGTACAGCCTTGGATCGCAGGCAGGATTAAGCGTGAGCTGTCTCTGGAGCTTCCTGTGCATGTTAGCCGGCTCAGGATCCGTATTAGCCACCCTGGGAGCAGGCCATCCAACCGGAGAGGGATATCCTGGACGATGAACATTATTATTCCCACAGCCGCTCTCATATAATTCTCATTGTAATCAAATAAAAGTTTAACACATACCTGGGGTATTTTGTGCTGTGGGTATCTGTTGCGCGTACACAGCAGGATTCGTCTGCGCAGAATCCGCGGTGACATTCTCTACGGATCTACTCTTGGGGACGGATGGTGATTGGATAGTAGGTACAGCCGACCTAGCCTTACAGAGTGGCTGATGCTGGGGCACAATGCCCGAGGTAGACGTGGAGGAGGACAAGGGAAGACTTAGACTAGGACCCCGTGCCTGTAGATGACGTTGAGCGTGCTCCACCAGACGTTCAGTAACTGATTTATGAGGATGAGGACCACGTTCAGGATGACGAAACTTGCACTTGTTACCGTACGTACATTTCTAACGAGAAAAAAAGCCAAGAAATTGTCAATAACCATCCGCACTGATTAAATTACCTCAATCGATCCATTCATTTTACTGACCTTGGCATAAGGACAAGGAGGTGCTGGATCGGCTCTTCGCGATCCAATCCTAAGGAAGTTATCGAGCGTGGGTCCACTCCTTCCTAGAGGATCATCAGGCGGCATAAAACGATCGTTAACGAAACTGTACATGAGGATCCTCTCCTCGACGACTTTTCTGAACTCTGGACTCTCCTGGGCCAGGTCTCTATAATTGTCATTGCTCACGACAATCCCATCGAGTTCAGCAGCCAAACGAAGGATGTATCTGTCATCGTAGCAGACCATGCGCTTGCCGCCTACCAATCTGTGTCAACAATAAGTGAATAGCAGAATAAACAAATGGAGTAATTCCACCCTGGCAGAAAGTATCACCGCTAATAATACACGAAGTAGCTGAAAGCTGATTGATGAATATCATCCAAGACTACAAACCTGGACGGTGTGAATACCAGAAGCCGATCTCGTTCCAGCTCGCCTAGGATTTCCTGATCAGCTATGGGGTTATCAGGTCTGGATGCTTCCTTCCTCCATTTTGGTACAAATACGGTGATCTCCTTGTGTCCACGGGCGCGAAACCAATCGACACAAATCTTAATGCCCCTGCAGGAGAAGACCTTTTTGTTTCCATGAC
Source organism: Trachelus stipa (assembly GCA_036026315.1). Classification (NCBI taxonomy): domain Eukaryota; kingdom Metazoa; phylum Arthropoda; class Insecta; order Hymenoptera; family Cephidae; genus Trachelus; species Trachelus stipa. The sequence continues at coordinate 412,546 of JAYRCB010000003.1, forward strand.
TCTTGGCGACATTACTACCGTCAATGACCACAGGACGTAGCGCCGAGGATAAGGATCCATCGTCCACAGGTACATCAGCCTCTAACAGGTTATCTGAATCATCCTGAGTATCCGTAAGCTTTGGCGAACTTGCGCCAAGCTTTATTAACTCCGCCAGGAGTTCGTTCTGACCTGGATCTGGTCCCAGCTTGTGTAAGGCTGCCTGTACCAGTCTTTCTGTATAGCCAAGCTTCAACGCGAATTCCACCCTGGCTGTGTAACCTGTTTCAAAGAAAAAAGAAATCATCGTATCTAACTATGCTAATTTAAATTTATATTGGAAACTTAGAAACCCGGATGTTGATGTGGATGCGAAAATTCTCTGCATACCATAACCTTTAAGAAATCTATTGATCTCACCTATGTTGAAAATTATTCAAATTCTCAGAGAAAGTTTGAAGGAGAATTGTGAAATCAAAAACGACCATTCTTCATTACTCTAAGGGTAGACAGAGTGTCATTGAAATTTCCTCAAGCGTATTAATCTTACCAGGACTCTGAATAGGAGATGGACCCTGTACAGTGACATATTCGGCAAACTCAGCTGCCAGGGTGTCGGACGTCGTGCGGGAGACGTCCGAGTGTGTCGACGACGATACTTGTGATTCGAGCTGAGGATGAATAGCGGATGATCCAAGTGAATCCTCAGCCTCGTAATCGCTGTCGTAGGACGAGTCTTCGGCTTCGGCTCCACTTCCGGCACCGAGGACCGTGCAGTCGACATACCTCTGAAAGTGACAAGAAAAACCAAGAACGTCAGCAGGAATATTTCCATAACAAGGGAAACAAGTGTTCCAACGCTGTTTACGACATCGCATCCTGTTAAACGAGACTCGGTCACGTAGGCCAAAAACTGGCTGCGCTGTCTCCTCCCACGAGCATAATGACTATCTATGCAGTACGCTGATTTATACATAGCCAGAAAGCATTGATGGCATTTTATCAAATAAAAACATCTTGGTAAGACACAACGTGTACCTGCTTACAATAAACATAATTTCACGGTTATGTCTCGTAAAAACTTTTAAACGTTCTTTTCACGGCCATAAAAGTCATATAACTTATAGAACAAATCCCCCAACAAAAAAGTGTCCGCCAATAAATCCAACGTGATTTACATTATCAAAATTTTGTTTTATCAAATATCTCGTAATTTACCCGCAACGCGTAAATTCAAATTATATCCGTGTATCTTTTCAAATTTGTATTCTCTATTATTCGTACTAGGTACCGCCCTCTGTGTAGAGGCAACTGGCACGCGCATGCGCATAAGCGTGCGACGAATAGCATCAAAAATGGCGGATGATCGGCACGAGTAAAGAGGAAGCAAGACGCATTATTTAAGAATTATAAAAAGAAAGACGCAGAAAGGTACGGAGTGAAAGAGCTATTGCATTGCATCTTCCTGGACCCCAGACGCGCCGGTATCATTCTTGTATCTCCCTATCTCAGATCTTATCGCGAAGATATGGCCGGCGAGAGAGAATATCTCGCTACGAAACCTTAGGGTTGCCTTGTGGATCCCGCGGTAAATAATGACTCACAGATTTATGGCTACACACATAATAGTCGGCGCGTCCCTCCTTTCGTTACGGTTGCTACACGCGACGAGAGACTCTCCTCTCATCTTCCCATAGAAACCCCATAAGTACAGATAGAGGTTATGTCACGCGGGGTTGCTCCATGGAAAATTTCTATTGCACACAGAACGTTTTTCATTAATTTACTAACCCTTTGTTCGCTCCAAATATACGCTAATGAGTCACTGGTCTATTCCCAGGTTAATTTATATGGATTCAATGAATATCCAATTTATTGTCGAAGGAAGGACATCACGCGAGAGGACGTTGTAGGACTTCCGGAAATTGAGGAAGGAACGAGAAATTAAATTGACCGGAGGCACCACGTGTCAACGAGGTCATGGCAAAATCGGAGTAACCTTTCAACAGTGTACAAGTATATATAAACGTACGTAGAGCCTACGTGTCGATGAGCAGGATATGTTAATGCTGACTCTAATAACAGTGAGTTATGTGACTCATTCGCTGTATAGAAATGAGTTAAAGTCATGTGCTATTCGCTACGTCGGTCGATTAGCCCTACGGAATTGGCTGTCAGAATGTGCATACACGTATTATAATGAATACGTGTACCAGCAAGAGTCGTGACGCTCGGCATAAAATAACACGGGATATTTAAAAGAACCAAAGTCAGCTTGTAATTTCAGCCAAGTCAAAACAAGTCCTAAACGGATCCCGGAGGTTACCTCATCAAGTGGCAATACAGATCGCTGACGAATACCAACGTTGTTTTGCAGTCGATATCGACGATCTCTGTGATTCCCCTATCCAGTGGCATTTATGAGTCTGACTTATACAGAGCATTATAAATATGCTAAAACGTCCATGCGCCACAATGACTAGTGAACTCACTGCATTCTAGGGGTGAAAAACCGAGAGTGAAATTACCGGCGAATTTCTTTATCACGAGCGAAAGAAAGAAAAGGATCATGACAAGATACAAATGGTATTCCGTTCACGCGTCTGTATAAGAAGTACGTGATGAGCTGTGAAGTAAGTATACAGTGAAAATTATGCGTTAGGAGAAGAATAAAAGAAGAAGCGACTTCGTGAGCAGCGAGAAATTATCGTAAATGGGGCATAGCTCTCCCAGGTTGGCGGATGTAACCATTAGCAGAGATCCAGGTGAAAGTAGCGGGACGGGATCGAGATATCAGGGTCGACTGTTCTACGAGCTGAGTATCGATCAGGACAGGTGTAACCGACAAAAATCTCTGGTACGAATGTCAATACTATAATTAAACGTAAAAGATTCGTGATTGGACAGTCAAAGCTTTCGGTGCAAAGTAATCAGCTGTGAGCGCGTCGAGCTCAACGATCATCCTAACCTAAAAGTCTTTATTTTCTTTAGCGACAGTGCCTCGGGTGAACCTTGTTACCGAGTTTACCTGCTTTCCATGAAAAAGCGGAAAGCTCATCAGCGTCTTCTGCAATAAATTTACAGCAACCTTGCGCGTTCGCCCACCACTCCCGGATCTAGTCTAACTCTCACAGACGTGCTACGCGTCGAGGAGGTTCGCACGGGCACACACTACACATATATCATACACTCAGCGAGGTACACATCACGCGTGCGGTTTCTCAAAGATACGAATGACGTATGAGGACGTTCGCGAAGTGAGGCTCCCGGTAGGAAAGTATTCGAATAAAAAATTTCCCCGCTCACAATAGCGGGCAAGGTAATGTGTAATTCGTATACCATAACCTACGCATGCTAAGCATGCCTGATTTATCGAGACAGTGAAATCTTTAATTTATATAAATTTCTATTGACAGAACTTAATAGCTCGTCGGTTCCACTTTCACGGATACAAGAGAGACCCAAGGAAGGAAGAGTAGCCCGAGTAGTGTACGAGAAGCTGGTACGGCTCCCGTTAAGCCATAGAAAATTACCAGAACCGAATAAACGACGTGGCTGCGGGCGTGGATATTCTTTAGAAGAAAAACAAATAAAATTCAACTAGGATCCCTTTTCCGTGATTCTACGGTTAATACGTCGTAGTCCTGTACCGTATGTAATTTATGTTTATTTTCAGAAATTTTGTATACGTCGTACGTATACGTTATGTATAAACTATATAAAGTCAGTCTCCTGGAGGGAAGCCTTTCCGCGAAAAGCCTTACGACAAGATAGATGGAACCAGGTCGGTTAAACGTGTCGAACGCGATGTCCAGCTCTACTACATAGCCGTAAGTGTTATTATCCTTTTTATTTTTATAATCCCAAGGAGTTTCTTTAGCGGCATCCTCGTTATCGTACATCCTGGCGTGCATGCATGCATCGACGGCTGCGTGCAACACTGTCGCAAATAGCAGGTCCCCTCTGAGAGCCATTACACAGCAGAGCCCAGGAGTCTCCGGTGGCTGGTGGACGATCAGGCTCATAAATAAAGTATCACCAGGTCCCTTATGCACTCTGGACACGAGGATACTACATTGGGATTCTTTATTACGCGTTACATAAAAGGGTCCCAAGAATACGTTTGGAGTGCGTGATACGATGCGTGGGCGCGCGTCGTTCGTTGCGTGTTCGACTTATAATGAAAGGAGCACTCTCTGGAGAAAGAAGAAAAAAAAGGAAGAAGGAACAAAAAATTGAGTATTCATCCCTGACGAGCTCTTGTCCCGCTGAATGACAAACTCATGGCCGAATCTTGTATACGTATAGTACATATGTAAAAGGCACATATGCACGTATGCCGTGTGGATACTTTTTTTCAACGCGTGCTCCGTGGCGTGCGTTGGGCCAGTTTCTTTCTACGTCTTCCACGAAACTTCTACGCTCAAGAGAGAGAGAGAGAAAGAGAGAACGATGCCCGTCGGCTCCCTTTATTCGTTAGAGGCTGGCTTTCTCGCTTGAAGCCACGTTGGGATTTCCAGAATGTTTACTGGCTCGTCTCATTGTTGAGAAATCCTTTCAATTCGTTATTACATTTATATCGAATCTATATGAGAAACAGTTACGTGCTGTTATTCTAGGACAGTGGTGCCTTTGTTGTGCAAACGCTTGAAGCCAGTCGCAGTACTGATTAGTGTAAATTGAGGACCAACAATTTCAAACTCATTCGCAAATCATCTTGACATTGAATAATAACTTGCACGCTGAAGATGTTATACTCGACTGAAGTCATTATTTGAGAGATAAAAAAGAATGTGGAAACGTAATCATGACTTGGAGTATATTAATTATAACAGATACAGAAAGTTTCACGGACGAGTAACAAGTGCTCCACCTAGAAAGGAAACTCCAAGAAATATTTTAATAAGAATTCAAGTGACTGTTCGAGTACCATAAAAAAAAGGTGAGTCTCCAATCACGCGTCATTCCTTCAGGACGACGTCGTTGACAAGCCTAATTATTTTTTCAACCCCGTGTCTCGGTGCGATCGTTAACACACCTTCTTTTTTCTCAGCAGACACACCAGGGCAACACTCCGGCACGTTAAATTTATCATCGCTCAACCCTGTTTTGACACATGGTCGCCGGGCTAGGATTTTCTCGGCGTCATAAATAATCGTCGCGAAGTGCGCGCGCCTTAATTACGTGCGAGCCAGGGACAAGACGCGACAAACGCTCGACATAAATCTACGTAAATAGAAGGAAGCAAGGAATACACTACCGTTATTACGCGCAAGTATCCGGCGATGGGTATGCGTATAAATCAAGCTAGCAAAAGATAAGAGAACGAAGAAAGTCTGAGACGTAATGACAGAAGTAGGAGAAGAGAAAGAAAAAAATATACCGCCCAAGAGTTCCGCAAGGAAAGTCCAAGAGGACATAAGGATACTCGCGACACGGATATAGCCTTTCTAAGCTTCTCTACGTCTTGGCTCGAGGCACGATCCTCATCCTCCACCTCTGTCTCCTCTCTTTCAGCTGATGGTGCTGCTGTTACGGTTGGTGCCTTGAGGACCTGGTCGTCACGTTTATGGTACCGGGCTGAACGCCATCTTGAAAAATTCTCTCCTTAACTCATCCGCCAAAGGATTCCCCAAACTGGTTCCATCCACTAGGACACGGGGAGCAAATTCCATGGGACTTATAATCTGGCTTTAAAGGACCCGCCATTTCGATGCTTATAAATTCAATGACGAATCCACTTGTAACACTTAACCAGTACGACAAAGCGGAAGTCACTTTCTACTCTGATGATCTTCCTATTCTCATAAAAGAATACAACGTATACCCCAAGCTGCAGGTATAATTCTATAAAAGTATTTGCGTATCGTGCTCATTCTCAAGATCCACAGAGCCCGCGAGGATTATTGTTATTAACTGAAGTCCTGGACAGGATGCTAGTCCCGGTACCGGAAGTGGCCGTGCACGATTCTGACCCCGAAGAGTCTCGACACGGCCGTCCAGTACGAGAGAGGTAAAATGCAGATAAAAGAGAAGGACTTCGCGGGAAGTTCTATATGGACAGCAAAGAAACACGTCCGTCGAACAGGATGGATATACGTTTATGCATACATCGTTATTGGTGCTTTACACGTAACGTTCGCGTACGAGGTATAGTAACGCCCACGTGCCGCATAAAGGTGCGCACACAAGTGCGTGGCCTCGATAGACGGAAGAGGCGACCGTGACCCGGAAGCGTCTACGTAAGTACGGTCGAATGATAATATAAGATTTGTCGAGGTACACGTGTCACTGATACAAAGAATTCTTCCCACAGAATCCAAAGATAAAAAAGATGGCCGACGAGCCGTAATCACAAGGAAGCAATTATTAGCGAGCATCCGACCGCAATTAAATGCTGGATCTTGCGGGCTGCTTCGAAATTTCGTACGAACGAGTAAATTGTGTTCCTAGGCTGTCCCGAGAAGAGAGAACGAGGCGCAGCGGAAATAGAGCGGATGGGAAGGTGGCACCAACCGCGTCTTTACGACTCTCGGTGCGAGTAGCGTTGATATCAGGGAAGCTGCGGTTTTGCCAGAACCGTAAGAGCGACGAAGGACGAAGAGGACGAAGGAGGAGGACAAACGAGTCGGTTTCCACGAAGACTCTCCTCTTCATTTCTCTTGGCTCTTTGGAACTGTTTTGCGTCCTCCGGCTCGTCAGAGCGTATCCCTCTACCGAGAGTCACAGTAGTGACAGGCCGAAAAGAAAGGTAAGGACATCCTGCGTCTTACACAAATTCGAAAATCCCACGATACGAATAAAAAATCGATTCAAAATCCTCGATGCCGCTCCGACGATTAATTTTCTCTTCTTTTAATTAATTTCAGGCCAACTGCGTGTAAATTATTATATGGACCATTTATTTCGAAAGTGGTCAATTTTTTTTTAGATGTGATATCTCGTAATTTATGCTTAATTTAGTGTAAACCTTTCATTTTCTCGAAAGAAAAGAAAATTGACTTACACCACTTTCAAAATAAACGGTCCATATTCAAAATGTCACCAGCCTCCGTCATCGTACGCGCCTCCTGGAGATTAAATCTCACACGACTCAACATTTAATTTCTTGCTCTGTTAACCAGCGAAGGTACTGTATCTGTACCGAGTAACGAAGACAGACATAAATGGAAAAAGTAAAAATCATCCCAGCTTCCCTAATCATCGAGAAGACAGCGATACGTCTGTTTGCAAAGTGTAAAAAAGATTGCACGCTATATATACAAAACGCGTATAAACGTTGGTGGGCGTGGGTCATATGGGCGCGTACACACGTCGCCAGTGAGATGACAGGTGTCGAGCCGTGATTCGCTGGTGCAGTTTCGAAGTGCGATAGAACAAGAAGAAACTAAAGGAAAGCGACAGTAGCTGCACGGAGAAAAAGTGGAAGTCGGAGTAAACGTTAGAAAATGATATCCTCCCGCTTACAGTTTTCACGCTAAAGTGAAAAGACTTAGTCGCGCCCAACGTCGAAGTCCTGGATGCGCCTACTTTCTCCGTGCGCGAGAAGTTGAAGTCGAGCCTTCGATATTTCATAGGTGGGCAAGAGCTGGCCGTCCTGCGTCGCGGCGACAAACGTCCATTGCAAAGTGGACGATCGATCGGCGACGTTCATACGAAACGGGAGTCGTCCAATCGCCTGGCGATTAAAATAGAAATGTGGATGGGGCTTTAACTAGGAAGCCGTGCCATAGAGCTATCGAATACCAAGTCACTCGCCAGCAAGCTCGACTCTCTCGGGTATGTCGACCTAGAACGTGTACGTAGCTCTGGGCGAGGCGGCGCCATAACTGTAGCAATGAGAATCTCCATGAAAGATTTTCTCAAAATCGCACCCGGTCAAAATCTTACATAAATACAACCTTAAGGGAGTAGATAAAAAAAATGTTATTCCGAATTTATCAAAAATAACTTTTATTTCCGTCAACAAAAAAAAATCTTATACCATCCGTTACACGTGCCTGTGCGTTCCTCGTTATTTCATGTGTGATAAAGATTTTTTAATGGATCCCACCATTAAAAAATTCATCCACGACGAAGACTGTTCGTAAATGATCCTATGAAATGAAAACAGACTTACCAGAAGATCGTTACTGGATCTTTCGTAGACGCTTGGTCTGTGTCCTTCTGCTTTTCTATTTATTCGTAAGACACTTCCAAGAGTCTCCTACTCTCAGACGCAATTCTCTCCCGAAGCGTATCTAACGGTACGGATGCTGCGTTACGCGTAGTTGGTAGTCGCTGTATGTATGTACGTATATACGTATAGAAACATGAAAGCGATTTTCTGCGTATTATCCTCGAGATAAACACTGCGTACCAATAGGTACAGGCCGAGGCCTTTGGGCGAGCCACCATAAAGCGACTGCGACCGGCTATGCGACTTCTCGTTTATCATAAAGCCGAGAAGTTACAGAAAGAGTCGAGCAACCGGTTCGGCGATCGGTTCAATGGGTTTTCATACGAGGACAAATTTATATTACGTTACATTAGCCGCTGCGCCTAATTCGATTAAGATATAAAGCATTGCCGAGAAATGACATCCACGTGGGAATCTGATATTAATATTGATCAATGAAAATCTATAGGACACTAGTGATATCTATGTTGATTTTCAATCTCTAATAATTTTTCTATACCCGTAGGGAGACCACTTGGTGGACTGGATTCTTGAGAGAAAGATGGCTGCCCTGGACAGTGGTCGAGTCAGGTGCCATCATCAAGGGCACCGTTCGCCAAAAGAAACAGGTAGAGCTAGTAGCTAAGAAGAAGACTGGTAACTGTGCAATTTTCAGTCTAATTAAAAGAAACATCCTTGCTATTCCTTTAGGATGCCGTCGCGAATGGATACCAGATTGACAGATGGTTAATCAAGGAGAAATTAGCAGAGATTAAATATCTGGCAATACTTTTGCACCCGTGGACCAAAATCATAACGACGGATGCTGGATGAATTTCCTGTGAAACCGTTCCAGGACCGATAACGAGACAACGTGATGTTGTATAATGAGCAATTAAGGCTGGTACGATTCGAGGGTAAGATTATCAGGTTGCGATAGAACGTAGGCCAGATAACAAAGTAATCAACGATTATAATTGTCAGGAATATTCGTAGGTCCAAGTTTACACTGGCAGAAAATCATGGAGACGTTTAAATCGTTCTCGATGGGCATTAGAAAATTTCTCTGGCGTCACGCTCGTCGTCTGCTCCTCGTGTACACACAATTCCTCTGACAGGTACCTAAAGTGAATGTACAGTGGCGATTTCACAGTTTTGTCGTCACAATCGCTTTATATAAATAAACGTTGAGGACGGTGACGCAACGCGCAACAACCACGAGATTATCGTGATTTTGCTAAACCGGTGACATAACCTGCGTAACAGCCGACGTCGAACGTCACAATTCGCAATCAGCTTAGCCAAAGAGCATTGGATATACAAATCTGGTGAGAAGCAAGTATTTACGGTGCGTAACAGGTTTATAAATAATTCGAGTAATTGCGAATCAACGCCTTTGCAAGTACTATTAAACATTATTATAATGAGAATAATTTCTACCTTTCCAGCGACTGTCATCCTGTAGTCAATCTTAGTCTGGAATGATATCCCGATAACGATAGCTCGGCTGACGTACAGAAAAGTAAAGGATCTTTCGACCGCACTTCTCACGCCATTTAAAACAGACACATCACATTTATAGAATCTTAAACTTCTTTTATCTTCTAATGTTATCTCTCTACGCTTCGCCACCGATTCCACACTTCACCAACTTCACATCCGTCGTTGGGTATCGCCCTGGTGATTCGTATCCCGATAGCAACAACCAGTACGAGACCAGTCAGCAAATCCATAAACACAGCTTTGCGAAGAGCCACCAATTTTTCCTCCAACCGTCTCGCACGTGTATCGTACCAGTACAAAAATACCGTACGGACTCCAATATACAAAATTGTCACTGAAGAGAATCAGTATAACAAACTAAATTATCCAGTGACACGGATTCGCGTGTAAACGCCCTCTGCACGACACTGTTCACCGTACCGTTTTAAAACCAGGAGAGGAAAGTAACAACCGCGACTCCGAGTACGCCGGATGATAGGAGGAACAAAAAATAAGAGCCGAAACGGTACCGCGCACAACAGCTCTCGGCGGCGGCCGGTTAGTGAATGGAGCCTCTGAGTGCCTCACGGTACAACGTCACTACCCCCACTCTTCTCTCAGGACCACGGTACATGCTCCCCACCAAACGCCAAGTGGAGAGGTACCCCCCCTGCCTCCCCCCCACATTGCCGCGGACTTCGCCCGTGTGTGTTCGCGATTGTCGCAGCAGAAGGCACGTGACGTAAACAGTGGCGCAACAATCAAGGGTGCAAAGGGTGCACTCGATAAAGGGTGGCACCGCTTTAAAGACAGTAGAGTGACGTGAGTCACCTTTTGCTCTCGTTACTGCTCAGTCGGTAAATGGGATTGTCGGTAATCTTTTACACGGTAGAGACACTGCGATGGTATGGCTAAAGTCACGTCGGTGTAACCCTAGAGACAAGTATAAAGGTTACACAGGAATATATATACAGTATATAAAGTATATAAACGGTAACCATACCACGTGGACGTCGATGATTATCGCCTCGCAGGAAGCCATAAGCAGTATAGTGATTATCAAAGGAAAAAAGAGTTGACTTTATAACGACAGCGACTATCGATTGAAAGATTACAAAATTCGGTAGTAACTTTAAATCGGTAACAACAGTCGTTACCGACGTCTCTTTTCCTTCGTACCACCAATCTTGCCGCTCACGATATCCAATAGCAATTACTCCCTTGTGCACGATTACTCGTAATTGCGGATCATTCTCGGCGATCGGCCGATACGAACTAATTACCCAGAAGCCTTACTTTAGGTGTGCACTACTGTGCGATTTACCATATACACCGGTACGTCGAATATGTTGTAATAAATTATTTATAATTAATTTTGATTCGTTTGTTACAATGTAATTTAATAATATCTCGTAACGTTCTTTATTACAGAAAATTCGCCGAGCTCCTTCGACGCATCGATAATTCATGTTTTCACTCTTGGTACGGCACTGAACGTCACCCGTCGCCCGGGACTGACCAATGGAGAGGCGGTACCGCGGATCCGGGTGTCTACCCCACCTTCCTCTTCGGCTTCGCTCCTTGGAGAACGGTCGGTCAGATAGACAGACGTACGGACGGCATCAAAGAACCTACGGCCGAATCTAATAATGCTGAACGACCGATCGACCTGTCGACCGGTCGACTTTTACATTTAAACTACCTATGTGCCTGTCAATTATATGTATGTGTATATGTACACAGGATCTATGTGTTATAACCACATATGACGTACACGGTATATGGCGTGTTTGAGAACGACTTACGCTCGACTGTAGCCATGGTGCCACCTGTCTGAGTCTTGTATAAGAAGAACGGTCAAAGACCCCATGATGTTCTCTGGTAATATATTTCTTGTCTTCCTTCTTGGGAGTTTTTCAATTTTATATATTATTGTCATTGTCGTTGCAGAGATGCTGTGCATATCCCGGGACTATTGTAAGCCGTCATACGTAAGAGGAGACCTCGCGCGATATTGATTAGGAGTATCAGGCTTTTTAAAGTCGTGATAACAGGCTTATCGATGAATACTACTTTAACGAGTTGTCCTTTGTTAATGACTTGGAATACACGAGGCTTGTAAGCAGTGCTCCTTGGGAAGAGGCAAGGTCGAGCTGGGAACGGCACGAATTTCATTCATTCATGAAACTAGTAGGTTGCTAAGGTATTAAGTGCATACGCGTGCTTTACCAGATATACTCGTACGACTTTAGTATATATGCAATGGATTGATACATGTATGTATACAGTACATGGATAAGGAGCACTTGGTAGAAATCAATCTGATAGTGCTTGTTAACTGGAACCTCGTGTTATCTCTTATCGGTCGGTGAATCCGGACAGAATTCATAGTTACTTAAAGACTAATGTGATTTTTATCTTATTGATGAATCACCGATCCGTTATGAACGACGAAGTTGTGGAAACTTTTTGTGATTTTGTGACTGTCAAAAAAAAATTGAGGTTATCAACAAGTTCCTGGATGATGCGCTGGGACTTCTTAATGGTGTTGACCTAGTTGTTATCTGATATCGTTAAGCTGTTTTATATTTAGGTATGATATTGTTTTACCTATTTAAGAAGATCTTTCGCGCAAGATCTATTTTTGTGGACTTTAACAAAAGCTATAGGGCGATTTTCGCGTTACTAAGAGTTTTAGTATTTTTAAATTTACTATTGTTGGAACTGGCTGAACGTACCGAGTTCTCGCTAACTCGTTATCGTTATTACTCTCCGAGCTATTACGGATTTGCGGGTCAATGCACTTTCTTTGAGAATGCACCGTGCAACGTGCACCTTTATATTTATGTTATTGATTTTAATTTGATATTTATCATTAAGTCAATGCTCGTTACCGCCTATGCATGTACGAAAGATCTTGGATGACTCATATGTGCATTCTTTGACCTCACTCGAAACCACCTACACTTGGTAACACCTACACCTGCTACGTCACTAGAAAGTGGAGACATCCTTGTTGATTAAAGGAGAAAAAAAAAGGAATTAAGTTACATAATTTTTTTCGTACGTGAAAATAATTCATTAAGAATGAAAGTTCATTCAATTTGCTTCGAGTAAATTAATTCTACTGGTCTAATCTGACCTGAATGACTGTACGTTTTCTTTTTTTCATATTTCAGTTAATCACGCAAATATCGATCATCGTGCAGCTGTATTTTGCTCGCACGAGGGCGCGTTGCGTCTGTTTACAAGAAACTACATCCGTACCGAAGATAAGATAGTACGTTGAATCAGCCAATAAATGAACACCTTTAGAAACGCCTCCAATGAACGGACGCCCGTGTTAACGTCAATATGTATACAGATATAATGCATGTGAACGCATCCATATACCGGGTCCTGTGTATTCACTGGTGGACTCGCCTTAATTACTTAAGAAGGTTAAATATTGTATAAGCTAACAAGAAGATAATCTTGACCAGACAAACTTAAAATAGTTTCCACTGAATTAACAAGGAACAATGACGATGGGTGTCCGAGTTTGAATTTAACGTGCATTCCAGAGATAGGGAACTGTGAAGCAGCCTTAATGGTTAGCATTGTGAAGTTAACTGTGTAAACGGGTGTGTAAGTATTTTTGCCAGTCTCGTATAAACGAAGAGCTCTTGGAATAGAGCAAAGTGCCGTCGGAAGAGGTCTGTGTGAAATAAGAGAATTGTTCCGTGAGGCCGTTGGCCAGTAAGAAGGAAGAAGAAGAAAAGTGCGCAGGGTTCGTTTTTGACGAGAAGAAAGGTACGTTGGAAGTGCCGCGAGCTATTTCTTCGTCAATAAATGTATTTCGAGAAGCTGGTGAGAAGGAGAAAAATAAAAAGCAGGACTAAAGGTAAGAAAGACACGGAAAGAGAAGCCCGATCGACGGGAGGTTATGTAGGAACTAGAATAGCTCCTTATTATTACTCTACAATTTCAAAGAGAGTGCTTTGTTCGTGGATACTGTGCGTGACGCTTTTTTGCGGCCATTCCGCAGCGGTCGTACCGCTCGCAAAGCTATGAGGGCGCTTATGGCTGCCAGCGGGCAATCATCATTTCTACGGGTTTGAACGCAAGGGAATTGCCCGGCTGGAATTGCACTGGCGAAGTACAGACAGTGCGCCCGTAGTGTACAGGGTGTATCGTAAATACGATTAACGACTTTTGAATATGAAAGATCTAAAATCCTTTCTGAATGAGCCACTAAAAATCATTGAAACTCCATACGGTTTGTCAAATTACAGACGCCATCGGTTGAGTAACGAATCTGAATGCGATGGGCGCGAAATTTGAATTTTAAGTCATTAATCCTAATAATAAAATTAAAATACCTAAAAACAAAATAAAAAATAAAAATCCTTAAATAATCATTAATCGCGAAATGCGCGTTCGATCGGATCAGATTTATTTCTATTCTACGATTCGAGGAAGCCAAAGGATTTCGATACCGACGACCCTTCACAGAATATACGAAAACTTAAAGGTAATTCGGTCGTTTCCGGTTAAAGAGAGTAAAGGAGCACGCGCGAGGGATATAATGCGAGAAAGAGAGACGGAGAAAGAGAGTGGAAACCCGTTAACCAGGAACTGGCCGGATTAATGGAACGCGTGAAAGACGAGCGGAGGTGAATGGTATCCAAAACAAAGCTTATGTAACGCGAGCGAGTCGCAGGTGAATGGGCAACGAGAGAAAATGTCCAGAGTCCGAAGAAATCGGCTGGCGACGTGAGATGAATAAATAAAATTCAATAAGATTCGCGTAAAGTCAATAAAAAAAGTATTCCGCTCAATTGTCATACCAAAGTGCGAAGCGTTAATCCGCTTGTGAATTCTCGCACGTAGAAAACGTGTCCCACTGTGGAAATGTGACATTCCACCGCGGAAACAATGCACACACGATTAACAAGACCAACCTCGTTATTTCAGCTTATAAATATGGCGCCGACGGAATATCACAGAGGGAACACACAGCTTGTGCAATTGTGCAGTAGCGCGTTGCCATAGTCGCGGTGCGCTGCATGAACCTGGTCAAAAAGGAATAAAGTTACCAGTCTACACCAGTACCACGCTGAAGGAGAGGTCGATCATTGGAAAACAAAAAAAATAGTGATTTTACTGTGACCTGTGGTACACAGGTGTATCTATGTAGGCGCCATTGCTTTTTCACGTAGCACATACATAATGCATGAATATATATGCATATGTAAAGAGAGTCATAAAGGGTAGTAAAGTAAAAGCCGAACCCTACAGCATACATCGATTGATGCTTTATTGCTTTTTATCAAACAGCTATTTTATTCTGCCACTGGCACCCTTAAAGAGAGAGAGAAAATATACGATTCAGGAAGATATTACGTCCGCCATTTTAGTATGCCTTTTGAAGAAAGACCACAGTTTACTTTTCTTTAGCTTTAACGTCAAACAGAACTTTCTAGAATTGCAGGATGCAGATGTTTTCTGAATACGTTAAAAAATATCGTAAATTAAAATCTGAGACATAACAAGCAATAAAGACGACTCAGCTTGACAAGAATGCTCATTTAGAATTTAAATACCGTCGAAAATCTATCGAATTCTAAGCGTCAGGACGCGCAGCCCGTTCTAGCTAAAGTTTTAAAGGTTATGTCAGCAGTTCGTGCCGTAGAAAAATAACGAAGTGACGCGTAGAAGCACTAAAAAGAGGCAGCGTTAAAAAAAATAAAAAAAGAAACCAGACTATCGTCATTCATCGAGGATTATGCGTCAGAGCATTAGCACGCTAGAGATATAATAACGTCGAACGTCCAATACCTGTACGAAGATATAAGCATAATCCGAGTGCCGAGACGGAAACCAATACTTAAAAAACACGTTTGCACGGGGAAGAGTTTCGAGCATAAAGTGAGAGTGAGCAAACAAAACGAAACATCAATTTAAAGCACAGGAAAATATGACGGCCTCGCGACTAACGTCAATCGGGATGCGCGCGCAGACGCTGGCGGCGATTTAAACGAGAAAGCCTGACAGTGACGCGAAGTTGGCTGCGAAAGGTAAAAAACAAAATGTTAATATTCCCAATGACGTAAAAGAAATTTCTTCTTGAGTACTGCTACATAATTGACGCTTCTATTAATATTTTTATTTAATATTACTTTTTCTTCAACGTCACTCCAACTGCGCATGCGCCCTACCAGCTTCTTTACGATACAAAAGCCTATCGATGGGATCGATTAATAAACATGCCTGTGGTTCCTTTACGCAATTCGATCTGCCTGTTACGTCATTCTAGTTATCGATTAGGGATCTCTCGAGTCCCCGTCGCACCAGTACCTTCCACTACCGTGATTCTAGCCGATTGCGATTGATCGATGAACAAGGAACGAGAATGACTTGCAATTGGTACCAAAACAATGCAGTATCCTGCTACGCCTTTTGCATCACATTGTAGTTTACACGCACTACGTTACAAACAGTTATTACCTTACGAGTACTGTCAATCCTTGCTACTGTATTAATGTAATCTTAAAACACGAGCAGGTAAGTACACGGATACTGATAACAACCAAAAATATTCAGATGCGTAAAACGAGACCCGTCTAGACACCACGTGATTCAAAGTAACGAATAAATTCTAAAGAACGACTAAAAACAAAAGTAAGCTATAACCATAAATCATTAAATATTATTTTATGCTTATATTTATCTGCAAGTAACCACTGTTTCTTCCAGAATAACAAGTCATCAAGAATATCTGACAATCCAGGAAATGATGTTCTCCCGGATATACAGACACAGTGAGTTTGACCAGAATCCTATAAACGAACTGATATAGACTATATTGATTGTATAAAATACAATTACCTCTAAAGTCCCGTTTACGTTCGATGCAGGGAAACGTAGGCCAGCACGGTGCATTGCGTATTTCAGTAGGCAGTAACAGCAGCAACACTAGTGGCAGTCCAGGAGTCAACAGACCAAAGAGTGTAGCAATCCGAGTGGAGTTTTTCCCCATTCTATGAAGCAACGAGCTACCGGGTCCCAACCTACAGTTACCCGCTGCCTTAATGACTCCAAGTAATACCCACGTGGTATTCTCGCATAATTCCAGCGCATCGTTTCTCCAATCCGACGAGAATTTAAGACTCGGTGTGAAGTATAGGTTATGTTACCACCGAGAGAACACGTCGTAGGAGACATCTGGTGGCAGGTACGTAAGGTATATCAAGGACGTTCATCCTCTTAGAGGTCAGTCTCTTCTGCAGAGGGATCTTACGAGGATGATTATCCACATGAAAAACAGTCACGAGGTTGGACCGTGACGAGTCTACGTCAGGATACACAGAAGAAACCGAAGGCTCCCGGCCGTTAAATCGCACAATGAATAAATCATATCGGCTCGAACCAGGAAGCCCGGTCGAGACCAAAATCGGAGGTTGCGATCTGGTGAGATCGTAGATCTGAATACCAGATTACAAGGCACACGAGCACTACTTGTTATTATGAATGATGGTGGTATATGCCACGAAGTAGTATACGTTATACAAATGGTATGTGCACAGAAGCACAGTCCGTGCCTTATATTAATATTTTTCTTTATACACATATATAACCATAGATTAAATACCCACGATTACAGATATCCAGATACTTAGAGGGACGTCCATTAAAATAATTACGACGCCCGCGCCAAGATCGACGCTTACTTCTTTCTGTATAACACGAGTCTGTCAAGACTCATTCCGTAATGTTTTGTACCTGGTTACGAACACACCGCAGGACACTTACGAACGCTGGAGCAGCACAAAGGATTTTTTCTTGCTGTCAGACTCGAACGCGAGCACGTAGATCGGCGGGCACCTTTCGCGGAAGCGATTGGCGATCCTACGTATAGGATAGGTGAGATCGATTGTTCTCTATCTCTCTACGACTCTCTTTATTTTTATATCTCCTTGTCTGTCTCGGCTGCTATTTATCTTTTTCTTCGGCGGTAACGCTCGAGTGACTTTTTATTTAAAAATTGATTCCAGGACAGATCAACAGAACTCCAGGTACGGCCGAGCGCAGATAACTCGGCTGATCTTGATCTTGATACTTGGAGTGAATCACCGAAGGATAAAATAATAGAGCGAACAGATCCGACTGGCCAGCTGTGTGTCTTGTGTAAAAGATTTAAAAGTGAACTGCCGGTGCGCGAGCCGATAGAGTAGGATGTGCAGCGAGCATGAATAAAAGTGAGGAGCGGCAACGGAAGGCGAGGAAATGGAGGACGATTTACGGCTCTCCAGGTAGCTGAAAGTCGTCATCAGCGAAGCGTAGCGAGGAACACCCGACAGGCGATTCCACGCTGCGAAAATCGCCCCAGGAGTCTGCCTTGCTCATATGTGCCTATACCTACGTATACAATACACGCGAGCTATACCTGTTACATGAGTTAAGGTAGTTTCATCGGTTCATTGCACGGATGAACACGCGTCTCACAGTGGTTTCAAGATTCCTCCCGATATCCATCTTCGGT
Source organism: Trachelus stipa (assembly GCA_036026315.1). Lineage (NCBI taxonomy): Eukaryota > Metazoa > Arthropoda > Insecta > Hymenoptera > Cephidae > Trachelus > Trachelus stipa. Next base: position 430,689 of record JAYRCB010000003.1, read on the forward strand.
CCAGGCCATTGGCGTATCGACATGCAGGGTGGATCGTACGTGGGTCCTGTCCGCGTTGATGCACCCTGACGTGCCATACAATCCGGTAAGCGGGGGTGTGAGAGCGATCCCGGATGCACCAGCAAACTCTTGTTCGAACTCGCATTATATTCGCCACATGTTGCGCCGACATAAAGCATCCTCCACACCGACGTGCTTGCCAGCGCGATGCTTGTAATGGTGAGGGACGTACGTATGTGTCAGGGAGAATCGCGCCGAGGACAAAGCTGAAAGAATATGGTGCGCAGGGAGAAAGAGAGTGAACGACGACGAAGGGCAGCAGGGAGGAAGAGAAAGACTGCGAGAGTGGAAGAGCGAAAGAACGAAGCCCACGCATGACTGGTCGTCTAGACTTGTACTCTAAGAAAAGGGCGGACCTTTATTTTTTCTTAAATAACCTTGCGTACACGTTGGTTGGTCTCTTGAGGAACCGTGCGAGGAAGGATCACGTTGATTGAACTGTTATCAATAATTATATTTATAGGTTTAAAAATGCTCAACGAATATATTTAATACGTAGTCTACGCTTGTGCACAGGACAGTATAAAACGTACACACGTTAACGTACAGGAAGGACACGGCTATTCAATGCACAAGTGAGACGAGCTTAAAAATTTTCACTGGTACCTTTGCACGGCGTAGTATTGATTTTGAATTAGAGAAAACTTAGGCAGTATTTCTTTCTTACCAGCGAAGTTCATTAAAATCCAATGGATGAGTATCTGCTTGATTAACGAGTGTGTCGAATGTTTTTAAAATTATCATAGATCACGATAAGTTCCTCTTAAGAGCATAGTAGGGGGTACAAGTTGTATAATACTATGCATACGTAGATACACATGCGCGTCAATAGATGGATAAAAGAATGTGAATTCTTCAGTGTTGGGAATAATCGATGAGTCGAATCATTGATGCGTAGAGGAAGTGAAGGAATTAAATAGGGGAGGGAGAGAGAGAGAGAGGGGAAGGAGGGGAGGGAAGAGGCAATTACGACCAGTCCGGATTTGCTTGTTCACCAGGATGCCTAACTGTCGGCATCTATATACGTAGCTATGTGGCGTGGTCGGTTGCCTGCGTGCGTTCGATTTATCAAAGTCGATTTGCCGATGCGTGACGTAATCGCGATAACAGTTTTCCTGGGACGTTGATTACGCATTTTTATTTATTCGTGGCTTTATCGTCCTATCGGTCACTTCCGCTCTTGCGCTTAACGGACGTTAATTCGACTTGAATTATAAATACCGGGTCCTTGATCTCTCTTGCGATTAATATCGTCGTCCCTGCTTAACTGGTTGATCGGTATTTAGAAAAAAGACGATTGTAAATACATTTCAGAGATCCGTTATGGACTTATCTCGGATATTCGGAATACGTAAGAGGCTTTAATAGAAATGGCGATTGAATGAAATTTTATAATTGTTTACGTGCGAGTTTCATTGGCGTCTATCAATTTTATCAAGCGTCACGTGCACGTACAGTCGGTCCGAGTATTTTTAGTCGCTTCGACAGGCGGATGAAATAGCTGGCAGGAAATAATGGCGGCGTATGATTTAACGAGAGGGAAAATGTTAATTAACCTGAAGGTTTAATATCCTGTGCCTTTTCTTCCACGTCTCGTGGCAATATAAATTAATTGCCCTGTTCCCCGTCCAGGGGGATCCGAAAGGCGAAGAAGAGGAACTAGCAGATAAAGGAAGGTACTGGGATAAGATGGTCTGAGAAGCAAATGGAAGGCGGTCTTGGGTCAGAGTTCATCTTGAGGCACGTAGAAAAAGAATCTTGGCGAATACGTGAGGCGGCTCGCGCTAATGCACCAGGGTTACGGGAAGTTGGTGAAGCTCCAGGAACGTATCTGCTTTTCCTCCTTCGTCGGGAAGCCGGTTTTGATTGTTGAGTTTCTAGAGAAATCATGGAAAGCTATTAAAGCTCGTTCCTGGCTGGCTACGTTCCCGGACGTAGAAGATGGCTGCACGCGAAGGAAGAGAGCTGAATAATTTTTGCAAGTATACTTAATAACAAAAAATACTTCCTGGATGTTTTTCAAGACTCAAAGTTATTATATCGACATGGATAGTTAAGTCTGAAAACAAAATTATGAGAATTTTTTAGGTTAGGTTATACCACGTTTGACCGGATCGACCTGATGAACGATGCGGATGAGTGTGGAGCAGGTTTCGGCTCTGGTTGAAAATCATGATTTTCGAGCAGACTAAAAGGAACGAAGGCCAGGACCCTCCGCAGAGGCCCGTCACGTTTTCGTGTGGGACCCATACAGGGCCTCCTGACCCACGGCACCTTAGTCAGACCCAACGATATACCTTATCCGACTTCGTTCTCCCAGAAGAGCCGGATACAGAGTCAAGATCCGTTTATATAACGAATTTGAAAATCGTCAAAAATTTCACCTACTCAATATCTATAAATAAAAAAAATTCCAAAAATCAACTGATAACATCATTTGAATTGTCAATATGCAACAAAGTCTCTAAGCCAAAAACAGATTAAACAAAATTATTTTTTCTATACCTCAACAATCGATTACCCGATCTGTCCATTTCTACGAACATAAATCGTCACTTCCGCTTCTGCGCAGTACCAGTGGCGCAGTGGTATCGGTGTATGACATAACCAAGCTGTATATTGAAAGTCCACAAACCACGTTTCCTCCGCTATGCACTATCAACTCGTTATCAGGATAGCACGTCGACCTTACGCTCCTCTTAGTATATACCACAGCCACTTCAGAATTCACCATACCAAGAGACTATCTTGACTCGTCATCTGCGATCTCACTGTGTATTACGGTGAAACGCAACGATGCGCAATTACCGTAGGCGTAGGCCAACGCCGTGCGGCATGCACGAGCGATCTCTAGCTACCTGAGTAGCAGATTAGTTTTGCAACAAGTAGAACAGGTAGAACTGGAGCACGCAACGCCGACCATTAACACGCCTACGTCCAAAGTCGTAGTCGGCATCGTCGTCGTGTAACCCGTGTCGCCGTAATAAAGTTACGATAAAAATTCCTAAGATCCACAAAAGACTACGTGGAAGAGTAGCCTGAAAAAAAGTAAATTAAAAAAAAAACAAGTTACCACGTACAATCTTTACATAAATAAATTTCAATCGTATCTATTACGAATAATGAAATCTTAATAAACGTCCACGTACGAGCCTAAATCAATCGTTTGGATTGAGATACCGGTATCTCGTTACGTAACAGGCGGATGCGCCAGGTAGAAAGGTCATAGCTTTATATATATATAATTTTAAAATCCTTTACGACTTATTAAAATCCTTCACCTACCTAAGATCCGTTTACCAATTTCGATATCGTTAAACTCCAGCAATTAGCCATCTTTCGGCCATTGCATAGTGATTAACCGATTGGCTAACCTGGCCGTTGCTGATGTGGATTGAGCAGTGTGTATATCACCATTTAAATTGAAGGTTTATGCAAGGATGAGATTTAGACGTGAAATCTGAGCGAAGTCTGTAACTGAGTAATGTATAAATATGCTGAGTATACCTGGCATACGTATATAGACGTCACTCGGTTTTTTTTTTCCAAGCGGAGTACGTACGTGTAACGTAGCGCTGCCACGCTTCCTCTCGTGATGTCTTATGTCCCTCTTTATACCGGATAATGGAATAGGATCTTCATCGGGAAGAAGGTTACGTGTTCATTCGGTCTTCCTTGAAATTTATCGCGACCGGTCACGTCACACGTAGCCGGATAATCGCGAGCGGCCTCGTCAAAGAGAAGTTCGTATCTCGCGGCGGGCATCTTCGTTCTCTGCGCCAGCCTTTATATATCTCGGACTCTTTTTTTTTTTATTTCTTTTCTTATTCCTTTACTTGTGTTCTGTCTTACGCCTTTGCCATTTCTTCCTACAAGATGCTACTTCTTGGCAGGTACAGTGGCCGCGGCGTTTTGTACTGCACTTGCAATCTGATTTATTCCGCGAAGCAGCTTTGAACGTTGACAGGACATTTGAGGTTATGGACAATGCAGGGAATTAAATGTTGGATATAATGTGTGCTTGTATCGTATATTGATTGAAAATTGAAGTTTTACCTTACGGCTCGTGAGATATCGTCGGTTTGTCGTTGGACAGAGTGCCGATTTAACGGTTCACTTGTTAGATAGAGACTGGGTGATCTATTGTTGCTCGACACGATAGTTCACTAAAAGATTCGAGCGGCATTGTCGTGGTGGTTTATGGTGTCGCGGAGAATTCCCGCTGCGTGGCGCCACTAGTGTTTTTTAAACGATTCAAGGAAAACGGCCAATCGGCTTGGTGTCTGATAAATCAGTGTATTATCGGTTGATTTCAATGGAACATGAAATCCTATTAAAATGTACAAACTGATAAGAGATAGATTGTTAATTGTCAGTGAATGATAGCGATGCCACATTTTTGGTATTAATTGTAAAAAAACATTGTATGAATATCTCTTCGAATATCTTTAAACGCCTGTTCACAAAATGGAATTTGCAATCAAAAATTTTAAGAGATGGCAGATTGGTGTTAATCTAGACACTTATTTTTTTGCAAGATACACCGACACTCTTCAGGATTTTAGGTTAGAGAAGGTTCAAGCTGCATCCTAGTGGAGCACCAAAGGTGGGGTCTGCTTCTTGGCTCCTTAGTACTTTCACCGTTGTTCAAGCCGTCTGGCCGGTAGCTTGGGTGTGCTCGCCGAGGGAATTTATGAAAATAAAAAGACTCAGCTTGAAGAAAAAGAACGTGGATCAAGAGGATTTCCGGGAGGTAAGTTCTCTGACCTACACTCTCTCTCTGGTCATACCTCTCTCTCGTTTTCCCTCCTTGTCTGTCCCACAGCCAAGAAAAGAATCCAAGCAAACATCGCTTGACCACGCTCTTTAAATATTTAACCAAGAAGGATCATCGACACCCTGGCAATCTATGACATCCTTAATCTTCTCACGAACATCCTCCGACGAATTTCAATGAGAAATCCTCTTCAGGCAGCACTAGAGGACAAGGAAAAAAAAATGGTTCCTAAATGAAACTGGTAAAAATCATAGCCTCACAAGGTAATTAATTTTTTATATTTATCTTTCAATTATCAATTCCTCCTCCAGAAGTGCACTCAATTAAAACACCAAAGTGTAACACCTACCTAAATAGAGTGAAAAAAAAGAGGCCTAAACGACTCTCTCTCTCTCTCTTCATCCAACGCAATTATAAATCAAAGAGAAGCAGCACACGTGTACGCAGAGAATATCTCGATTGACAATATCCTTGATTTTGACCCAGAGCCCGGAGCCTGGAGTGCATCCGGTGAAAGATACTCACGACGTCGACCTAACTCGTTTACCTACACGCACGTGCCGCCTACCAGCCATATATACATAAGAGCCAAGTCATACCAACACGGTACGGTACAGGACTACCGGTTGATTCAAAACTCTCCGTACGTCTATGTATATACCAATCGATTGATTTTATCGCTCGACCCACGTTCGAAGATTCTTTTCACAAGCATCTATACTCAGACTCACGATCTTCTGGTAGCTATGTTATATCCGAGTATATAGCATCCTGCACGCCCACTTCACCATGAGCACCCTCTCTCTCTCTCTCTTTCTCTCCCTCCTTCCATCTCGTGAGATGCCTGAGTTACGGCCTCTTGCTTCGTGGAATCGGACCTCGTGGAAAAGTAAGAAAAGCAAGAATCAATCAATGCTACTGGTCACTGCGTGCTGCTGCTGGTTTCCTCTCTCACTCTTGCACGCTTAAGGTATCCTTCACACAGAGAATTCTGTACCAAAGTATATCACTTCTCTTTCCAGTGCACTTACAGCTTCCGTATACGGTATACTAATAAATTTTACCTTTATACTAAAACTGCATTCAATTTTTATATGATTTCTTTGTACTTCTCTATAGTGTCCAGTATAACCTATGTTTAGAAAAATATTAAGACTGTGATTATACAGTTTCATGTATGACAGATCACTAAGTATATCTTGACTGCTGTCTTACTATATACAAAAGACCTGATATGCCATTGTCTTATGAATATTCCATAAGATACTTTGCTGACTGTATTGTCATAGCGTAACTATATCTATAGGCGTCGTGTCTTGTCACACGAAATACAAAAGCGCCAGGACAAATTGACTTTGTCGAGCGGCTGCATCAACGCTAATTACAGTGTGGATGTAGTCATATATTTAAGCATTGCTGATGCAAATTCGTCGGACGTGAGATCACGATCCTGTCTTGCCATATTTGAAGGGAAAGATCGTCTCTGGACCACAGCCAGTTCAGTAGCCGTCGATTGCTATAATCAAGCATATATGAAATATGATATATAAGGATACGTAATGTATGTATACGATATGCCTAATCCAGTGTCCCAGTCAAATTTAAGCCATAAACGGTTTATCAATGTACCAACGGCCATTAATAAAACGACTAAAGAAGCTACAGAAAGAATAAAGTTTATTTTAATATCCCGCAATATTTATCAGTCGAGAATTCGAAATGGCGTTAAGAAGTCATTTAGCAAAGGACGTCGTATTTCAATTCATTCATGAGACAAGATATACTGGATGATCCAGGTAAATATATTCACGGTAAATAACGTGCCTGTGATTTGTGATTATTTTCAATCTGATCATCCGGTATATTGCCTTATTGCAAATTGTATTGTTTCAGGTTGGCTGAGAATGCCTTGAAATACTCAAAGTTCCAAATCTAAGGGACGCCCACGGGACTAAGTTCGTGTGTATAGGAATAAGAGGAAAAAAAATAATACCAAAAAGGATTCCCCACACCGACAGTTTCTTCCATAGTACCGTCCTGACTTCAGAGTCACGAGGGTTGGCACGTCAAAGAACATCCAAGCCTTTAAATATAGTCGCTGATATTTCGAGACTGGCTAGAATAATCTTGAAAACAAGCCCACGCGTAGAACGCATCACGAAAATACCAAGATGGCCTCCCACGTTTTAACCACGTCGTATACGATGTCCACGTGGCGATTGTAATTGTATTTATGGTATGTGTAAATCTCACGGATAATTATCTGCAAGAAAGAAAAGAGGTGTATATATACGCAGAGGTAAAAGAAACAATTGTGAACGTTGCATAAAGTTTTCCCACAACGGCGAGAGAAACCTTCGTAACGTCGTTTAAAAATCTAATTGCCCATGGAAATTGTCGTTGCGGGATATACACTGTTTGACAGTTTTTTTTAATAGCGAGACGAAGTAAACGGCTTCCCCGAGGAACTGAGACTCCCGGATCCTCATTGAAAGCCATCGTCGACGTGCCGTTCATAAATATCGCGCGTTCATGTGAACGCGCCACGAGTACCGCACGAAAGGCTTGAAACTTTCCTACAGGACGAAACGAACCGCTGCTTGAGTGAGGTTTCACTGGCACGTGTCGCCATTTTGTCATTTTCACATTCCGATCACGTATTATTGTACGTACGTGTATAGCTACACACAACAGACATTGTTTTTCTTCTGGACTTATGTGAAAATGCGAAATTGACTTTAGGTTAGGAATACCGTATACGTTTTGTGCTTTTCTTTCTTTTTTTTCTTCTGCACTCTCGTCCGGCTTGGAATTGTTTGAGGATTCGTTGTGCCATGGTGTTACTTGCTTATTGTTTTATCAAAGTTACGATGCCGACCTTTTCTATGATACTTATATATGCCGACAGATATCGGCGTGCACCCAGCCATAGGGGTATAACGATGACAAATGACTGCTGCTAAAGGCAATTCACAACGAGCGAGGACAATGCGATACGAAACACGGTGCACGCGATAAATGCAGCCGATATGAGAAACGGTAGGGCAACATACGACGTACTTATGCTAATGCTTAAGCCAGTTACACATTCGAGATTACGATTGTACGACAAGGTCTGTTTTACACTTTCAACGACGTTTTCAGATACTTGGAGATAGATTTTTCGAAAATTCTTCAAGCTTTTACATACTTTGCTGCTTCAAAAGTCTCGCGAAGAATCGACGTAAACGGTGATCCACATTCAGATATGATTTCATTCGCTGAGATCACTGATCCGAGAGATTGATCTTACTTCGATCACTGCTTCCTGCTCCCTCTCGAAACTACAGTCAATCCGGGCCTGACGTCATCCCCCGTGCATAAGTCGATAGCGACATCGAAACCACACCCTGAGCGGGACATGTGTGTATTTATTGATTGGCTAATCGATCGCAAGTCGCACGACCTCGTGCTAGAATGGCTCGGGGTGGTTAATCGACATTTTAACTCCTGACGCCATATCCCATTCGGCTGATCCTTGGGAAAAGGATAATGCAAATTTTTTACACGTCTCAAGTAAACCAAATTTCACATAAAAACTACAGATTTTGGAATTCCCTAAGATCCTCGTTCGATATTCAAAACGTGGGAATCTGTAATTTGGATTTTATAAGAATCGAATATCAAACTTTACTCTGAAAAAATATTTGCTCAAAAAAGATCATACACTAATACTTAGCATGGATCTGAATGCGTTCTTAAAATCTTACCAAAATTTGTTCCCCATACTTAAATCAGTATGTCATGTTTCTCGAGACCATTGGGAATTATTTCCACGTGTACTCGATATACATACATATGTGTATATATGTTTTTTAAGAAGAATACCAGATTCCTGTATGGTTCCGTACGGTTTTCGTGGTCCATGAGAATTCGAAAGTAGCTACAGGAGTGTTAGTGCGGAGTCTGTGAAGGCCGACTTCTCTGACCAATCAAGAGACGGCCTACGCACTGTAGGACAAGTCCCCATTCAGCTTTACCTGCGCCAGGGCCGTATAAATAAGGGTGTTAGTCAATTCAGTGTTATTAAATCATATCTTTTTCTTTACGTCCCTCGTACTGGGTATAGCTGTAAAATAGAAACGTAGGGTATATTGAGAAACGATCGGAAGGAAAATTTCGGTCAATGAAATCGAAATTTTAGTTTCCACTATTATCTGTTATCGATCGACCGAACCGCAGGGTCGATATACGATCGATCGAGATCGATTCCGGCGGCGCATGGTTACGGACGTGGCGAACGCTCGATTATTGCAAATTAGTGCAATCACGCGCCGGTGCAAAGAACGATTTCACTTACGGCCATGCACCTCATTCTACCTCTGCACTTAGTCGACATGAATTATGTTAATATTTATGTACCGACCACAGATTTATGCTTCTTACCCCCGTCAAGCAGTACTTTAACAACACACGTACGCTGTACACTGCATTGCAAAAGTTAATTCAACTTCACTCATAAATTAAACTGTCCTCTAAATTACTGGCTGATTAATTTACCGTCGATAACAATTTTCATATAAAGTTCATATTTAATGAGCATACAATATTCAATAATTATTAGCACCTGTACATATTTACTTGGGACTCCGTTGAGCAATTGCAATGTGAAAATTAATTTAATCAATAAGAACTGACATCACCAGAGTATCAAAAGATTTAATGACTTTCTGTCAGCCTTGTATCCATATATGTTGGAATATAGTAGATAAACAGAAGAGGTACACAGAAAAAAGAAAAAGCAAGAGACTAAACAAGAAAAAGAAATCGCAACAGACACTTTGTATGGCAATCTGAGTAATTGTAAATCCTTATGTAGTGCATCATGATAAACCATTAGAAATCTATTAGAACTATCCTCAACTTGGAATACATCCTTTAAGAAATTCACTTTCCCACTGAAAATAACTGCACTCGACAAACCATAAAGTTGATAAAGACATATCGTTTTAGACAAACCATATATAGAATAAAAATTGCCAGACCGGTATATTCAGTCACGGTTTCCAGAATATCAATAAAGTAATAATCTCTTGCCAAATGTCATGGATCCCGGATGTTCTTGAATCGCGTTAGACACCCAAGCAAGTTCCTTCTAATGCATACGAACACTTGTGTTTCACCCTGCGAACAGGTAGTAGAATGAGCAAACAAAAAAAAAGAAAAGTATTCAAGATCCATGGAAAAATTCCACGTACCATGACGACCTCTTGTATTTCTCACTAATTAATCCTGAGCAAGAAAATAGGTATGATTACTGCGTTAGGTTAAGTTATCACCAGAAAAGATCAAAATGTTGACGGAATGATAATAACGATCAATCAGAGAATGGCTACGACTCCAACAACAGCGATTATATAAAGTTTCGCTTAACCCACTTCCACGTGTTCGATGATTGACAGCGAACAATCTACAATTCCCATAGCGCGGCGCGCGTCACCATTAGTTTTCTGCAACCACATATAAAATAAGAGGGATGATTCTTTGACCCAAGGTCATATATATCGCATATGCACCTCTTCAGTACCGACCTCCTGCAATCACACAGTCCAATGAGCTATGATCGATTTAACAATAAGGTCGCCTAACGATCCTTGTCGCCATTTACCAGCCGGTATACCTCGATATGGAGTCCGCTCGGTTCTGCTTTCAGGGTGGCAACCTTTTCTATCGAAACGTGACCTTAGGTTATACTTACTCGTTATGGTAGTCGCCGATAGGACCGTATTAGTCTTGTGCACACGCCATTACCTTTTACAGATCCAGCCAGCCAGTACCCTTTTACGATTTCTCACTCGTTTATATATTCTGATCAATATCCACCCATAAGCTGTCATTTTGAAAATGGATCAGACGTTCGATTGTGCCCAAGATTCCAGATATACGTGAAAAGAAATTCGCCCTGTTTCATCTGCCTGGTAATGTAAAGAACAGTTTTACAGTTCTGTCTGGAAATATTATTCCTTTTGAATGCACCGTTCAAAACTCATTTCTGTGCATCATTGGTAATGCCAATTGACAATAATGAGACTTCTGATTCCCATGGAAATACTTGAGTCACAGTGAGTCCTGCGTAATCTATCATAGACGATGTAGAGCCGCTCTTTTGTGCACTTACAAGCGGTCAATGTGTACCGAGCCGAGTACAATTTGTAAGGCATTGTGTCGAGTAACGCAGAGTCACACGCCGGGTTCGGCGACCTATGCCACGGCAGGTTGTGACTTCGGACCCCGATGCTTATACCTAGGATATATATCTGTGTTAGAGTGTAAGTACAATACAGTAGAGAATAATGCTACGCGGATACAAGGATACGTGTTAGGAAATAAACCAATAGGATAAAAAAGAAAAATGCTTACATTGCGTTCGATTATTTGAAACGTGTTCCAGGGTATTAATTACATAGCCAATTAACGACGCCGTTGTAATCACCTAACTCGTGGTTTGGCCACTGTCTATTTTAGGCACGTGCGAATTTAAATTTCTTTACGGTCCATCTAAACGTTGCCGACGTCTATTAATAGTTGCCTGACTCTGCCTTGCCCTGTGCGAAGCACATCAGTGAATGAGGATAAATTAATTGGCAATAAAATACAATATGTATGATTTTATGGAAATGGCGGGAATCTCATGGAATTCAAATTTCATTAGATTCATTGAAGCGTTCATGGCTGCTATCTGAATTTTGTATGAATTTGTACGTTGGGAATATTTATAATTTAACGATTATTCGGGCTCCACGTAATAGTCGTGGTTATTTCATAGAAATTAAATTAACGCTCCAACTTCTGTTGGTGCGTTTTATCTGGGTGACCCTGTATAACGTAAGGAGAGACTGTAAAGATATAAATTAGAGTTCGTTCGCAATTAATAGACTCAAAAAAGTTTACTGATAATGATGGAAGAACCGGTGTCGAGCTCTTTTATTATGAAAAAAAAAGAAGCCAGGAAAAATTTATAATAAAACCGGAATCGTGTGGGATTACCCGATAAAAATACATTGCTCCCGCCGATGCGGTCTTTTATAAATACAAATATAGGTATATGTAATTACAGGCGTATACGGTCGTAATTACGTTGTGTGTATAAAGAACACGGTATATATACAGAGTGTAAGAGATACGAATACGCAGGAGAATATATAATAAAGCAGTATACGAGGATAGATGTAACCGGCGAACGTAATGAATACAAATATAGACGGGAATATAATTAACGAATGTCGAGACTGCGCGTCTGAATTAAAGCATGATTAAAAGCAGCATTAAGGCGAGCCCGCACATGGTTCCTACCGGCGATCGTCTTTGCTGCTTAGTACGGTATCCACGAGCTCGTTAGAGAGACCGTCGAGGAATAATTTCGTACAATTTGGTAAATCGAGTGAAACTCATTATCGGCGGCAGATTTGAATTTGGTTAAATTCGCTTAAGACAGTCATAGACGTAAGGAACGAACTCCTTCCCTGTATCCTTATTTCCAATACGTCCTTCCACGCTGTAAAAGCAAAGACAAACCGTCAGACATTGTACAAATTTAGCAATGGCGAAATATACAAAAAAAAAGTACTTTGACATTTCGAAGTCACGTTAAATCCAAATTCGTGTGTCAAACCGGAACTCCTCGATTTACAAATTCTTCAATAAATTCGTCAGGGTCCTAACCTTTACTTGACTGGATTCATTCACAAGAGTCCACGTGCGGTCGACGTCCGTTATATCAAACGTGAAATCGGTATCGATTAACATTTTGCATTAACATTCCGTCCGTAGGAGCCCGGCTGTCTAGAGATATAAATTGCTGGATGTTCGAAGTATCGATTTCTTTTTTTTTTCGTCCTCTATCCGTCTCTCTTTCTCTTTATAATTTTTCTCTCTCAATTTTGTATCCTCGAGTTATACGCTGTTGAATATTTATAGGTTCCTCTCTGATGTTTTAACGTCTTCCTTAGTTATTACTTGTCATTAGCCTGTATTAGCCTTCTGGAGGCATAATTCGAATGACTCTACTCCACCGTACAATCGCTTCCACGTTCTCACGCGAATTTTTGTCATATAATTTTATCCATAATCTTCTTTTTTCCCTCGAGCTATGTACATTCTATTTTTACGACGGATGTCGTATACATTCTCTAACACGTACTGTCCACCAATTACTTATCGACGACGCGTAGATACCACCTGCTAATAACTACGGTTCATCCTCGAGACGTCCTCTGACGTCCACGCTAACTAGAGAAACGTCTTATCGATTTTTCAGCGAGCCACCGCCACTGATAATATCCGCTTGCATAATGTAAGACTACAAGTAATCACCATTGTGAACTTACAGGATCTTAATTAACCTAAAAAAAAAAGGTTAGGTTAAATCACAATTTGAGAAAAAAACCCGGTGTCAAAATTACTAAAAGAAAGAATGAAGGGTGATCGTCGCATGCAAGAAATGATTTTGAAAAAATATCAAGCAACATAAAAACATAAAAAGAACTAACGTGTGCAAGATGGACGAATGAAAACGTAGCATCAGAAACGGGAAATCAAAATGAAATTCCGAATGTAAATAAATAAACATGAGAATCCTGTATCCTTCCTCTCTAATTAGATCACGTATTAATGATCGAGCAGGATCACTAATTGGACCCGGGGCGATGATTTCCCAACGCTGTGGAAAGCTCATGGGATAATTTCGGCAGGTGTGTAACAAATGGACTGGCATTATCTCTGAAAGCATATCTAGGTATAAGTGTATCCATACAACAGCAAGATACAGTTCGAATAGTATCACACGGTATATAGACTGGATTGTAGAAACAAGCGGAATAACGAACCTTACGTGATACTCCTGAGTCTCATCCAGAAGAGGATCCTGGTGGACGAGGTCACGTAGAACGTGGGCACAGTTTAAAAGGTAGTTGGGTACGTATGACTTAGAGGCGCAAACAAGAGGCACGATAATCTCACAGAGGATCTAAGGATCAAGCAAGGATCTATATACACACAACAAACCCGGACTCGAGGCACTCGTCGAAATTATGCAATGTGTAAATGTCAATGACAATCGCGCAATAATTATGTCTGACTATGGACGGGAGAATCGAAATTCCATCATCAACTAATAATGAGTTAATTTGGGAATCCCCTGGAAACGTTAATGCATAGCCTATATATGTCTATATATATAAAATCCTTCAATCTGTCATTATTTAGCAATTGATTCGTTTTACCTCCTCGAGCCATGACACAAGTATGTTAACCTTCGCATGGCCTTTTTGATTATCACATAGGGAAGTATCCAAGGAATCATGTATGGTAACCTCCAATGATTTTGAGAGAACAGCCATGGTAACCTGATGAAGATACGATAGGTGAAGTGATAGTAAAAGTAGGGTCTAAATTACAAGCTACCGGTGCTACTGTGCTAAGAATAAACCAGGTAAGCTATCAAAGGAAACTACCCTGCTGCTGCTGAACAAGAAACGACTTCTTCAGTGGCAGTGTAATACTACCTACTACTATACAGTACTAGTATTTCTATACAACTATTGTTACTACTACTACACTTCTACTAGTATCTGTGACGAGTTAAACTCGGTCGGTAGGCAACCCCTCTAACTCACAAGGACTCCACCAGGTTTCCGAGGACGGTACCCTCAAGCGGTAATATCTTACAGCTACGTCTCACTTCAACGAGCCTGGGAGCGCTTGTAAATACTTATATAGCAGCGATTGAATTAGCGTCGTTTCAATGCGAGGACTTCTCTTGGGAGAGGATTCACGCAGGTCCATTTACATTGGCAAGGGTATCGATAGTCAAGGACGTATTTATAAGCAGAAAAGGTCCAGGCAGGTAGAAGAGCAGTCAGCTGTAAGTAAAAGCGAATGCAAATGTGAAAGAGCATTTGAAGTTTTGCAATTGATGGGACAACGCGAGTGCCGAGTGACGTGTAAATAAACGTGCAAGAGTTTACCTTATTGTTATGAAGTGTACAGGGCACGGAGTAACGAGGAATTAAAGATACCCAGTGACAGTGTAACTTTTGAATGCGTGCAGGTTAAAGGCAGCTTTGAGTTTTATGCCAGGATAATTGCACGTCTCGTCGTCGCTCAACCCAGGTGCATGGAAACTCGAGAGCGGCACGGCGAGTCGCGGTCGATTTTCGTATTTTACGATCCTACCAGTCTAGACGATCTTTCTGCCAGACATTTAAAGATATATTTTAACTTAGCCAGTTGATGGCCGACCTTCCATGAAGGGACGTTGAATTTCAGTGTCTGCCCTTCGACTATGCCCACCTTCGCGGCGCAGGACGTCGTTAGACATAAGTGAGGTTAGAAACGCATAAACGGGCAGCCTGGGAATTATCGGAAGTTTGTTCTTCATTTTAAGAGCATTGAGTTGTGAGGTCTGATCTGACTTGTAATTCTTCCTAATAAGTAAATAAGATGGAAAATTTTCAGCGAACCGTGGTCCCAACTAGTGACAACTATATTAAGAAAAACAAATGCTGCGAATCTGGAAGAAAAGTTGACGTCTGAGACGTCTATTCCCAGGTTAAAAGACTGACAAAACACACTGTCACGTATCTTCCGGTTCGTAGTGAATCCAGGGACGCAAATGGACGTCGATTCTAGAATCCTCTATTAAAGTATTTATGGGAAGACAAGTTCAATATTTAAGCGTCGCTCGAGGTTATGTTTCAACGTCACGTTCCCCGTGACACACGTAACTCTCCGGATCCTTTGTTTCCAGGTATTCCTACCTACTGGTATGTGTATGTATTCGCGTACGTCACTATGAATTAAGAATTTCGTGGAACCCGACAAGTTAACGTCAATAACGTTATTTCCTTTGACTAAATGAAAAGAAAAATCAAAAATCTTTTAAGATTTACGTCGATCTGTGAGTATCTATTAAATTTTCTTTCCTATTCTTTTCATCGACTTTAAGTTTCAGGTTAAACCTTGGATCGAGTGCGCCCTACTTGCACGGCCCTGCGATTTCTCAATGGCTCTTCTGATGTCCCCGTGTTATCGCTTCCTTTATGAATACTTACGCATTGAGTATATACATATATACACGGGCATTGTCGAGCACGCGCGAATGGAATACATTACGTTATGAATGAATCGGATTGGCCGACGTAGCTGAAAGTCGGGACAGGTACGTATGAGCATATACGTAAGCAGTCGGAGGACTTTCTAGGAATTGCGTAAAAACTGCCATCCTGGGTGCGTAACTCGGCACCTACGCGACTACCAATTCCAACGTCCACGTAGACTAGGACTCGAAGGAGAATAGTACCGGGTGTAATAAATATTCCAGATAATAAATTAGTATGAATACGGTTCCTCCGTGAATTGTCCTCCTTGTGGATTGTCCCACCTGTTAAGAATTATATGAGAATTACTCTAAGCGAAAGGTCCAGTTGGTGGACAGTCGTGACAATTCAAATAAATAACAGATACAGCATTAATCCATTTGGACAACAATGGAGACAGTCTTGCTAATTCATGGTCGATTATCGCTAACCAATATCAAAGAGAAACTGATTAATTGCATTGAAAAGGGTGAATTGGGACCGACGGTCCTGCAGTTCGGTTCGTAGCGGTCTGAAGGAGATTGCCATAAAAAAGATATTGAAAAAAAGCTTGATAAGTCTCACAAAAAAATTATCATATCAAAAGGACCGGCGATCTGGAGAGATACAAAAAAAAAGTTACTTCTGATTCAGACAGTGTTACCTTATTCGTCATTGTACATGAATTTGATTAAGACTGTTACAATGGATCGAATTACAATGAATGATCTCACAAGATTAATTAATACAGTCAGAAGGATTTTGCGTTGGGTGAAAAAAATTTTTTTAAACGAAGGTGTGAATTAAGAATATTGAAATAAGAACCAGTATAGAATCAAGGAATCACATATGTAAACTCACTATACCTGTACATACATACATATATATATATATCGTAACCTTTATTCACTCGATGTGGATTTCCGAATCGTGAAAATAAGACGCGCAGCAAAGCGGAAAAATTCGGTGAATAGAAATAGGAAATGAAGTTGACGTAAGAACGAATGAATAAACGTGAATTTTGTCGAAAAATAGCGATATATATTTTCATATTACGGAATACAGTAGTGTTAGAAGGTGTCCAGCCCAGAGAATGCTGGTTAAAAAACCAGTGTTAAATAGTATGAAGAAATAATAAACATTTGTGGCATGCAGAAATTATAATAACTAATAATAGATATTTATAATCTATTGAAATTGATTTTTTATCTCTCTAAATACTGAGTGGAATTAGGACGGAGTCGCGTCTAAACGCAGCCTCCGACTAACCTAATATGAATAAAGATTTAACTCATCAGATGAAAAGCGTCGTGCTGATGAGCAGTCTCGATGTATCATTTACAATATACTTACATATACAATAAAATGGTCAAGCAATAATTAGCGCTATCGTAAACGCTGCATTACAATTTAAAATTTGTGTGTTCGTAAAGACCACGTTGTTTCCAAAGTAAGATAACCATACACCAAGCATAAGCATAGGTGCAGGTACGATCACATTTGTGAACACCCGTGTATCCATACGCATTCATATATTTGTCCAGGTCCGGCCATTCCTAATTTATGTATTTATTCCAGCATCCATACACCGTCGTAGACGAGCTATCCTGACCAGAGTCCTCTTCCACCACGTTAAAGGATGACTATCCGTACTCTCCTCATCAGGATACTCACAATGGCCGGATTACCCCCGTGGCAGCAGACAAGCAGTCGCGTCTTGAGGACGACTGTCAGGCAAGGTGGATTTCCCCCTGGGAAGAGAGAGCCAGAAGCTGGTGCCACGTGAAGCGTGGAATTCTTCGACGGTTTCTTTTTACGCGGATGCGAACGCCTACCTGACCACAATCCTCGCGCAACCCACTTCACGCTTGGGATCAGTTCCCCCATTAAAAGGAACATTTGGAAATTATGGGGTGAATGATTACCCGTTTGATCAAAATTTTTGACTATTGCGATAAAGAATAATTTTTTCAATAAGAATATATATACTATATCCACGTATATATATTATTAGAATTGAAAAAAAAATCCATGTTACCCATTGGGTAGTCTTAGTCCCTCATGTTCTATGGTGTAGACGGAGCGCCGAGAGGCGGGAATTTCAAAAGTAGTTTAAGGAAGGAAAAAAAGAAATAACGCAGAAATACCTAAGCAATAAAATAGGATGGACACGATCGACGATCGTGATCGGGTAGGTTAATTGTTTGAGCAATTAAATCACGCAGCACGCTCGGGGTCTGCTCTTGGTGTATATCAGTGAGTATATTCACACGTGTCCCAAGGCATTTGTTCGTGTCTCAGGGCGCATTCGTATTGTGTAAATAATCGACGACACGGAGTGTACACTGTAACGCGTGAGAGAGGAAGAGATATATATAAAGAGAAGCATATGGAGAGAGCGTTGGTACAGTCCCAACGCAAATAGCAGCCCTCGTGTTTACGTACAAGGTGCGGCCACAGCCTAATAACCCGAATGTAACCGGACACACGAAGTCAAGAAACACATATCGCGTGTGGGAGAGACTGAGCAGGAGAGTGAGACCATATGTAAAGTTGGGGAATGAGAGTGAGAAAGAGAGATACATAAAGAGATAGATGGCACGAGAGTGGACAAGAAGAGAGGGGAGAAACAAAACTACTAAATATTTAAAGACAAGTTGTCCGGGTGTGTGTCGTGAAAGACTTGGAATACGCGTGAAACGGACACGGGCCGCGACCGATTCGATTGGATCGGCTTGGATCGAGTACTGGATAAGGTCCGGTTCGGATATTCCTGTTTAATTTCTTTTTAGTTCATCCTTGTCTTTAATGAGTTTCTTTAGATCGTCTCGGTCTCCATGACAGTGTCTTGCCGGTGATTGAAGTAGCGTCTAGACGTCTAGGACGCTCGAGGAACCATGGTAAAGAAAAAAAAAAGAATATAAATTATTTTCATTCAAAGCTAACGAATAAATGATAAAAATATATCTGATGCAATCGATACTAATTTCTTTATATTTACCAGAATTTCCAAAATCATTTTAATCCTCAAGGATATCGATTTTAAAATTGTATGCTGCTTGGTGCAGGATAGAAGCCGATTTTCTTGGAGTCTCTTGTTCTTACGGCTCGGCTGCTCGCTCATTCGAGTAATTATCGTTTGGTTAGGCTATCTCGTGATCTGGGTTCACGAAGTGTCCCCTGTCCAGGAGTATGGCACTGCGGCGCCGCCGGATACCGGACTTAGAGCCGTGTGCCACTCGTGATTGCCATTTGTAAAAATGTACTGGTTCGCGGGTATTGGTTAATGGGTATATAACTATACGTGAGTATAATGGATGAGAGGCAGCCCAGCCGTGCCAGATTCAGGTTTGTTGACACGGATCTCTTCGTCTTAGTCCGGGTGGAAAGGCAGGAGAGCCACCTTACTTTGATCTTCGTTCTATCGGCCATTGGAACGTCTATCAGTTCGAACGCATGTCCATTTCTTTACTAAAATCCTTAAGGCCATCTTGTCCGCTTCACTATCTTGCAATTATGCAGGCCAGTTGGAAGGCATAGGATATTTTTAAATGTAGCCACTGATAACATAACCTAACCGTAATCTTGGATGGTAAATTGTATCCGACGGCATTAATAATGCGTTCGTGTGTGACGTGCGTATTCTTAATTGGCCATCTGGATTGATAAGCCGTTTTACAATGTCAGCTGATATGCAGATTAACGTTACAGACGATACGAGTAACGCTGATTCATTCAAGATCATGAAGGTTTATAATGTTAATGTGTAAAAAAAACACTTACCTGGACCCTGGCCGCAATTTCGAGTAAGGAATCGGTGAGCGGTTCCCCAGCCCCACTCCAACCACTGCATACTGACTCGGGGAAGACCTCCAGCGACACGAGGACTTCATTCTCGTTTCCGACGAGGCGGTCGCAGGACGTGATGTCTTCGTCCTCCTCTTCCTTATCCTCTGGTTGCTCTCCCTTGTCATCCCCTCTTGCGGTCTCATTCTCCTGGGACAGGACAAGTCTCACGCCGAAGAGTCGGACTATCTTCTCGTTGCGATTTCTCAGGGCCGCGAGGCTTTTGCGATTAACGCGGACGCGCGGAGCCTCGCCCATTTCTCTGACATCGCATTCGGACGCGTTCTCGGCGCCTTCACTTGGTGAACCGTTGCCACCTCTTTCTTACTCCTTCTTCTCCTTGACGGCCTCCGCCTTCCTTCACTTATTTTTTTCTCTCTCTCACTCTTCGTCTTCCTGGTTTCCCTTTATCTATATTGCTTCATCTCTCTTTCCTTCCAGGTGTAACGATATATATGTTGTACATTATCGTATGTTTGCTGCTTAGCCTAACTGCCACAGCGCGCCCCAACCTGCAAAAAGAGATTCCTCTTTTTGCACTTACACCAACCTCTGGGTGACACTCACTGCACGGTAGCTCCGACACCCGTTCGCACTTTATTTGCTTGAGATAGAATTTTGCTGTTTCTTGAGAAACTACCTCCTGGCGACACACGCCGGATCCGAGAATTATTTTTCACTGCAGCACGCGACTCTCTGCGTTATCGATGATATCTGCTTTTTGCGATTCTTGCACCACCTTTCAGTGAGATTAACAAGCTTGGTTGGGATTAACGGTATACAGTTGGATTTTGACTTAAAAAATTTGTTTTTGATTTTAGTTTTTAAACTTTAAGACTGAATATTAGGATCTTTTTGGACTTTTATCCTTGTAGGAACTTAATGTTGTATGTTGATTTTGTATTTTGGAATGAGTATTAATAACTTTGTTTATTGTAAATTACTTGGTATGTTTCGAAGAGACAAGGAACGAGGCACATAGATTTAACTTAGATTTATGAGCTGCAAAACAGAACTTGTTGGTACTTTGATAACAGGGTATTATACATGTTTGAATAACTTTTGACATTCTTGTATCTTTAGTGCTTGTTTATATTTGAAGAGTAGACAGTTATTGTCAATGTTTAATAAAAGTAACTTGATTTACTATTAGCATTGAAAGCGTTATATAATTTGCAAGTATTTTATTCCAACGAGCACTTAAAGTAAATTAATTATAGTACAATGGTAATATGTATATTGTTCCTACTTAGGTCGTGATTTATTTTGTGGTTTGTTACCTTGATTGCCTCCACCACGACCTAACGGTGCAGGGCCTCTGCCACCTCCACGACCACCAAAGGCACCTGGATTGAAAAATTCAATGTTACGCTCATGTATTCTAATAACTATTGCAAATTATTTTGCATCTGAATAAATTGTACCTCTACCACTACCACGTCCCCCTCTTTGATTTTGACCACCACGACCTTTCATTTCTCCACGACCTCTTGATTTCATCTGTACATCTTCTTTGACCATGTCTATGACTTCGTCAGGTATTCGAAGGTATTTAATTGTGCTACCACGGATATAGCACTCTGGCATTCTCCAAAATTTATCACCATCCTAGAAAACGATTTAACGATATCATATACAATATTAAAGCACAACAATATACTAAAGTGCTTGTATAATTTGTGATGACAATTATATTTTACCCGTGAGGTGCAAATGACTTCTCTGAGATTAATATTCATCCAATTGTCACAACTGACCAAGTGACCGTTATATGTTTCTCCATTCTTCAACTCAACCAGCTAAAATAGATATTCAAAACGTTATATTAACTGAAAACAGAAAATATCAGACAGTAATCACAGACAATGAGGTTAGGATTTTACCATAGGATGGTTTTGAGCAGTTCTCAGCAAGGAAAGTGGCAACTGCAAAGACAAAAATTAATCCTTGTTATATACATTGGAACGTGTATTACTCTAATTTACTTGAAAGGTGTGTAATGTAATGAGCTTACCATTTTTAATCAATGTTTAGATAGATACCGCTACGCACACAAATACAAAATGTAAGTCTTATGAGCGCTACTGCTTTTGGTCCTATACATACACGTATTCTTGGCTTGTTACAGGTGTAGAAGTAACCGTTAACCCGCATTGAAATTGCATATATTGACAAAATAAATTGTGCAGTATTACTTATCAATATGTTTAATCGAAATAAACTATTGTATAATTTGTGCAAGTATAAAGTATCAAATAGTCGTGCAACTATCACTCCAAAACTTTTAACAGCAAGTCAGAAAAATAATGTAGGTTCATTCTAAATTATGGTATACAACAATGAATGATATGCTTACCAGTCAATTTGTATTTTAATCTTATAATACCTTTATCCTTTTTTCAATAAAACATTGTATTGTGCATTTTTTTAGATAACAGGAATTAATCACAGTCCTGTCTCCTGTTACAGCCATACCGTGGCTAGCAAACATCAATATAAAGTAGTGGAAACTGTTGCTCCAGTTAATAAATTTGTTAATCGAACGCATACCTGTGGTGAATTAACTATAAATAATGTTGGAGAGAAGGTACATCTGTGTGGTTGGCTGGAATTTCAAAGGATGGGGAAATTTCTTGTTCTTCGTGATGCATATGGATCGATACAAGTAATTGTTTCGGATGTTAGTGTCAAATAATTTTTCTGCTTTATTAATTTGTCATATATATGTGTTCAATTAAAAATTCTTTTTTTTTAGGATAATAGTTTAGTACAAACTATTAACCATTTGCCATATGAAACTGTAATCAGTGTAACTGGTACAATAGTGGCCAGACCTGCTGGTCAGGAAAATAAAAAAATGAAGACAGGAGAAATAGAAATTCAATTAGAAGCCCTAGAGGTGTTAAATACTGTGACACGTCAACTTCCATTTTCAATTAGGGAATATAATAAAGCTAAGGAGACCCTTAGAATGCAGTACCGATACTTGGCATTACGTTTTCCAGAGATGCAAAGAAATTTGAGGCTCAGATCAAACGTTCTTATGAAAATGAGAGAATATCTCATCAACAATTGTGATTTTGTCGATGTTGAAACACCTACACTCTTTAAAAGAACACCTGGGGTATGTTAATAGAACATACAGAATATTATATCATTTTAAGGATATCTTCATATTACTAGGGTGCCAGAGAGTTCGTGGTACCCACCAGACACCCTGGCCAATTTTACTCCCTCGTACAGAGCCCACAACAATTCAAACAACTTCTTATGATCGGTGGGATTGATAGATACTTTCAGATTGCAAGATGTTACAGAGACGAAGGATCTAGACACGACAGGCAACCAGAATTCACACAGGTTTGACAGTGTATAATTACGAATATCCGAAGTTCGTGTAATCCAATGAATATATTATTTTACAGTTGGATGTGGAAATGTCTTTTATTAACCGAGAGGGAATAATAGAAATGATAGAGGGTTTACTGTTGTATTCTTGGCCACCCGAGTTAAGTTCTATCAAAGTTCCCTTTGATCGTATAACATATAATGATGCTATGGAATTATATGGCTCAGAGCAACCTGATTTAAGAATTCCCTATCATGTAAGATCATACGCGTAAATAATTTTGTAATTGTAATCTGATTCAATGAAATCTGAATCCAGTACCATAAGGACTTTATAATCATCCACTATATATATTCTTAATTACAGATACAAAATATCACAGAGCTCATTAAACAGTCTAGTAATTTAATGGATAAAACTAACTTTGAACATAATACCTTCGCTAGCTATGCTGTAGTTATACCAAATAGTCAAGTAAGTAATTCCGTATTGTCTTATGTAATCAAAACTGTTATTAAAAATATTCCATGATGATTAGGATTGCTTAACAAACTCATTAAAATCACAATTCAATGATATGGCAAAGAAACAATTCCCTGGTGCTAAATTAGTACAGGAGAAAGTGACCGGTGACTCTTGGAATTCAAAGTTGATAAAATTATTTTCTGAAGATGTTACGAAGAACATCACTCATAAACTTAATGTAAAAGAGGGTGATACACTCTTTATTTCATTTGGAGAAAAAGCTGACGCAGTGAGTGCATGCAATTACCATTACAAATTCATGACACGATATGTATATAATGATATAAAATTTACAGCAACAAATAGTAGGAAAATTGCGTGTCGAGTATACAAACATATTGGAATCCAAAGGTAGAAAAATAAGATCATCCGATTATCTATTTCTCTGGGTCGTGGATTTCCCTCTATTTTCACCTGGAGAAACGAAAGACACATTAGAATCAACTCACCATCCATTCACTCAGCCACATCCGGACGACATGGACCTCATCTCCAGGGATCCTCTGAAAGTTCGTGGACTCCATTACGACTTGGTACTCAATGGGTCCGAAATAGGCGGTGGGTCAATTCGAATTCATAATTCAGCCTTGCAGACAAAAATATTTGACATGTTGGACATCGACAAGTCCCAAATGTATCATCTCCTGGAAGCTCTAGCCAGCGGTGCACCACCTCATGGTGGTATAGCATTAGGTAAATCCTTTAAGATATATATAATCTCAATAATTTCTTCTTAATACTTAATTAAATCAATTTTCAGGACTGGACCGTTTAACCTGTCTACTCTGTAATGCACAAAGTATAAGAGACGTTATAGCATTTCCAAAAACTATGGAAGGTCGAGACTTAATGTCAGGCGCTCCTGTACCAATTTCGTCCGAGGAGATGGAAACGTATCATATAAAAACCATAAACGTATGAAAGACAATCTTCTTCGGTTGGAGTAGAGCAGTCTTCTTTAATTCGACGAATTATATTAAACTTATATACAGATTCGTGACGATCACGAGTAACAGATACAGAGTGTCCATCATGGTGGACTTTGTAGTCCCGTTGCAAAGTTCTGTTTCACAATAGCAAATGATTTCCTTATCCAGTTTATCGTTATTCAGAAAGGGCATCTTCTTGCAGCCTACGTCAACTTGGTATCTTCCATAATTATTTCCACAACGTCTTGTGATAACTCTTTCCACGTACGGTATTGCTTGCCAATTAGTGTCCTTGCCATCCCAACTTTTGGCAAGGATTTCTTTGCCAGTGGCATCGACATAACGGTATTCAATTACTGTCAATTTGGAATACCCTATATAGCTTCTTTTTCGATCACTCACTCTCTACTGTCTTAAACTTTTTGGTTATATTTTTTAAATATAAAAACTCACCGTCGTTAATGAGCTTAACGCAACCCGTGGCGATAAATCTACAATAGCTCGTCTTGACAGGATTGAATTCGCAATTCTTATCATCGATTGAATTACAGGAGTAACAGCGGAAGCAGAATCCTGATAGAAATATTTTATGATAATCGAATTATTGATTTTGCTTTACGAAATATAATCTTTGCGTAAACTCGCCTGATTGTAATATAGTGACGAGTCCGATAGTCGCGTAAAAAATACCAATTGACATTCGTACAAATCCTTGTCGGACGTGGCGGACATTTTTATTGCGAATTGAAAATTTGTATCGTTTGTAATTTGTTATAGTTAATTGTTGGTGTGATCGATTACAAATGGAAGTTATATTATTTATGCGCACTAAGATAGACTGTACAGAAAAAAAAGCGTGAAAGATATAATATGTTAAGATTTATAAAAGAATTATTTTATTCAAGGAAATTTTTCTTACGGTGATATCAATGGTTTACACTAAAGTAAAAATATACCATCTTTTACGTGCCTCTTAAATTGATTAATAATTTTGGTAGTGCAATGAAAATCAATGAGACGAAAATAAACGACAATCAGGACACCAACCACTAAGTATCGACGATCCTCTTGTCGTAGTAATTTATACAGGGTTATTCAGAAGTTTTGTACCACCTGAGGACGTGATTATACTACAGAAATAAAATAAGACCGACAAACTTCAGTAGATGCAATACTCCTGAGTAACATAATATTTAATTCAATATAAATTACGTGAAATCTTACGTAAAGTGTCAATTATCC
This sequence comes from Trachelus stipa, assembly GCA_036026315.1. Taxonomy (NCBI): domain Eukaryota; kingdom Metazoa; phylum Arthropoda; class Insecta; order Hymenoptera; family Cephidae; genus Trachelus; species Trachelus stipa. The sequence goes on from JAYRCB010000003.1 coordinate 456,531, forward strand.
AATTGGATCTTAGTTCAAATTTTGAATTTAAACAAATAAAAGAATTCCCATGCGATACGGGATAACGGGGCAAAATAGTTTGTCTAAATTGCAGAAAATAATTTTAAAAAAAAACCGCTGTTTCTTTATTCCCTTATGTTTAAATAATTCCCTCTGTTTAAATAATTAATCTGCCTTTTATCTTCTCAGAGACAAAATAAATATTTCGTTTTCTCTCGACCTACTGGTGCAATTTTAAACATAAAAGAAAATACCGAAAATCATAAGAAATCACAATACAAATTTGCGATATGGTATATAATTGAAAAATTACCTTAAACTTATCTTCCATTCTCGACAACCGCTTTCCCCAATTCCAAACGTAATATATGATTTAATATTTCAATTGTCCCACCATCCATACAAAAGAAAATCTCAGAAAGAAACAACGGTTATTAATGGTTCTCGGCGAATTGAAAAACTTTTATTTCTTCTTCGACTTCACTCAACGCGAAGATCGATGCTTACGAAATAAATATACGTCTATTGGATTAACATTATGCTTTCATCTTCCATCTAATAATAGTTTTTCAGAGCCCATATTCTCGAACAGCTCTTATGAGTCTGGCATACGACCGGCCAATGATTTACAATCGAAAAGTCGTACGCGACAATCATTAAGGCAGTCACCACACAGGAGTCCAGGAACACGTCCAAATATCGCTATTACAATCATTCGAATTTCTCTCGCACAGTCATATCGCAGGAAGTTTACACAATGTACATAGCTGGCAGTAGGGATGCTCAAAATATAACATACACTTTATACATTACGATGAAAGGATCGAGATACAAGGAAACAGCTACGACTTTTTTGAAAATTTCAAAAACAAAGCTGTATCTAGCGGAGTAACTTTACTTAAAAAGAAAAACACAGAGGGTGATAATTCAGTGCATTTTTTCTCGATGAAAAAAAATATTTATTCTATCCACGTGTGATAACCGTGCAGAAACAATAACAATCAAGACTTGAGAAATAATCAATTAAAAATTACTAAACCGCGCCCGACGAATAGCAAAATTGTTAAACACTCTTGGGAATTCCTTTAACTTTTTTCTCCCAGCTAAAAATCACCTTCGCTTTTATTTTTCTTTACATATCTGTGCATACGTGTCTGTCCCTTTCGGCGTAGCTTTCGTTACTGTAAAAATGACGTCATTAATGTATATTGTGAAGTGACGTCATTTTCACAGAAATCAAAACTGAATATAGGATTTATAGATCTTTCGGCATCGATCAATTTTCGTGTTGTAACAGTAGCTTTATCGTGGTCGTTCTAAAAAGAAAATAAAAATAAAGAAAAAAAAGAAAATAGTCTTGGGTACGGCATCGAATGAACAGTGAATAACGACGACTTAGGATTTGGGGAAGATGACGATTACTAAAACGATCCTGAAGGAACGTTTATAATCTGTTACACATTCTGCCATTATAAAAATACTATTTTACAGAGGCCATTCTCGCAAGCACACGCATCTGTTAATAATCGTTCCTCACTCAGCCACGTAGACTCGCGTGAAATAATTTTTGTTATATTACGGATAACGGAAACGCGCTACGCGTATTCGATCGAATAGAAATAATCGGTGCCGTTCTTATATAAAATTAACATTAACGTTAAAACTCTAATGGAAATAATGGTGTATCGTATTTACACAAACAATGGAGTAGGCTGCATGAACGGTTTTAAGATTACGGCAGCGGTTTCCAAACTGGCCGACATATACGCAGCAATACGTGCACTCACAGATTCATCACATTCGCAGACACAATTACTCGCATACAGATACATAAGACGCATACAAATTATTAATTAAGAAAAAAAAGAAAGAAAAAAAGAATTGAATAGAAAAGAACAATATACATTTCTAATATTTATCATCTGCCGAGCAGACAGAATCCTCTCGCCTGTTCTGTTCGTAGAAATACGTTTTTAATTTCTTATTAAATCCTTAAAATTTGTCTAGTTTCTTGTTTTTTTTGTAATAATCATTGTCATTGTCGATTGCGTCGTCTTGCTTTGGAGTTGGACGATCACTCGGGTCAGGGTTTATGTGTATATATATTGTATATATACGTGGACGATACTCACGTTTCATGTTTGATATAGTAAAAACTGATTGGTGATTAGGTAGTTTGAAAACCACTGAACTATGGCGCTAATTAATTATTATGCTACGCGGTGTCGTACAAATAATCGTGAACCTTGAATCGCTCCCATCCGGTTAGTTTCACGTACGAAGAACGATGATAATTCTTGAACAGTGGACGCCTCAAGACGTTGACGTTTCCTATACGTTGTGTTCTTTGGCGTCGTGAAAAGAATAAATATTACTTCTTCTTAGGGTCCTTTTGAAGTTCTGCGAATAGGCAGTTCTTTTTATGGTTTCTTGTTTAGGCAGCAAGTTTGATTTTTGTTGGAGTTTCTGCTGGTTGAGGACCCTGTCGTACCTGTACGTATCAGGGTGAAAACTGGTTTGATCCATTGAGAATTGACATCACTTTGGAGATGATAATCGTGTATGGTCCTGGCTGTAGATTCAAGTAGCATTACAATAGTAAACTGCTTGTATGAAATAGGATCATGCTAAAGCATGTATCATTCTAGTTTATTATGCATTGAGAACTGATATCACCTTTGAGACACTAGTCGAGGATGGCCCTGGGTGTAGGTTCAAGTAGTATTATGATCGTATACTACATATGTGAAGAAATACCTTTGCTTTTGCTGGCATAATCCTGGTTATGTATCTTAGTGATATCTTTGTCCAGGTGATGAGTCTCAGATGAAGAAGACAGTCAGAGACATGCTTGTTTTATATTTCTATGTGTCTTCGATGGCAAGTTTCATTGTCGTAAGATACTCAGGACATTTGGGTATGATCGAACGAGTCTTGAAGGTTATTCTTTTCGCTCTTGAAGCAGATGGCATCCTGGGATGAAGTATGGATCTTGTTGGATCAATGAGAAAAATCTGTAGCAGTACAGCACACTATCATGACGATCTGCTGACAGAGTCCTGGCTTCGGTGATCTGATTTCCCATTCTTGAATAAAGTTCACAGTAGCAATAAGAGAGACAAAAATGTATAGAGGTTTTTTTGAATAGAAGCGTAAAACGGGATACTTTTAGTAATAATGTAAAAAGTAATAGTCGGTGATAGATTTCCTGAAGATGCGACGTAAAACACGATAGCGCTATAACTATAATGCTAAATACAGGTACAGGAGGAAACTATGTACACGGGGCGACACATCCGAATGCTTAACCATATACTTATTATTATTTTCCTTTTCCTTTCTTTTCTATGCAGCGCGAGGCACTTCCCCACGACCACCATCTGTAGCTGACAGTACGGATACCGATGTGATGGACGCGTTCATCGCGCCATAAACTACACTACATAGTTTCTTGAAAAAGTATTTCCTCAGAGTATCAGGAATACGAGATACCAGGTAGGCAGGTCGAACTGGGTCGAATATCGTTGAACTAATGCTACCGGATATGAGACTCTCGTTACCTTTTTGGAGATCTTCATTATCTTGTAGATACACGCTTACGTCTCATACGTTCATTGTTTTAATTGCGTATGGACTTTTTAAATGCAATTTTATTCTCAACCAAAATACCGGTTGCTGTGCTGTTTTCCTTATTCCTTTCATACTTTTTCGACGATCCTTTTGCTTGTTGTGTGAATCGATGATATCACTTGATATATAAGAATGTTCTTGATACCTCGTTGACTGTTTACGCAGTGTCTTCCACAGTGGGCAACCAGAATGCCATGTTTGTACAAGCAGATGCTAGCATCATGTACTTTGGATTGAATTGGATACACTGTACGGGTGCTGGATGATCGCCATTTAATACACACACTTTATACCCTGTGTCAGCATTCCATACATGTACTCTTCCATCAGTGGATCCACTGAATACAAACTGAGAGTCTGGACTAAAACTAGCTTCGATCGCAATACCTTTGTTATTTAGATATCCAGCAAAGGTTTGCAATGGTGTGCCATGGAAGGCATCGATGAGTCGTATTATGCTACCGTTTGTAGATATCAGAATAGTCTTGCCATCTCGACTGAACTTCAATCCTGTCCAATCACACTCCTTTTCCTGAGAGAGCTTGAACGTAACAAAAGGTCCTTTGTCAAAGCTCCTGAGATCGTATAGTTTTATACACTCTGAATTAACACCAGCAGCAAAGATGAGGCCTTCTGGATCATAAGCAGCCACTGGACGTCCAGAAACGTTCATTACTCCATGACAGTTAGGTGAACGTAGATCCCACAATCGTAGGGATTTGTCCAAGGACCCTGACAGAAAAGTATCCTCAATAGGACTGATACAAAGAGACACGACTTTCTTTGTATGACCAGGAAAGTATCTGATATATTTGTTATCGTGGAGACTCAAGTAACGAATGGTGTCATCAACCTTCGTGCTGCTGTGTATAGCAGTATGCTTAGCGTGGGTAAAATGTATCAGATCGACCCCGTACTTCTTGGAGTTGACGGTGCGAACCTGGGTACCCTTCTCGCAATCGTAGATAACGATCTGATCATCCTCCGAGCATGAGATCAGCGTATCCCCACTAGGTGAGAAATCGATGCTGTTTATCCGGTCGGTGTTCTCGCGGAAGACCTTGGCAACCTTGAAGCTCCTCACCACGTGGTCGACGAGCTTCATGGCGATGATGGGGGCTTCCTGGGGTGGGCTGACACGGCCCTCCACGCTATGCTTCGAAGATGGGGCGGCGGTCGTAGGCTTCCTTGTGCTTCCCAAACAACCGGTGGCCAAGTCGTACGTCACCTTCCTGGCAGCTACACTCCTTTCCTTGTGACACTCACACCCACGGACAAAGGGATTCTCGAACCAATGGACGCGATCGGCAAAATCACCGCACACCACACGCACAAATCCTGCCAACTGTTTAGAAATGGCTGGCCAGTGCCGTGTACGCTCCCGCCGTCACTTTAACCACCCTGGCTGCACTCACGGTCCGCATGAACCGCGTCCGCAAGGATCGCCGACGATACTTTTTCTCTGTGAAATCACGATGATATTTATACGCCATTAATCGAATTTTCGACGCTGCTATTCATTATGTATATTCTATCCGATCTGGTATCACTATGGGAAACTTCCATCAGCGATCAATGCAACTTTAGGAGGTTTGAAATATTATCTGTACTTATATTGCACACTGTGTTTCACTCACAACCAAGATCATCACGGCTGGCTGGGCTACAATAGAAGAGACCAGGAACGTAGCGGGGCGTAGTGGGACGTAAGGATGAACTTCAGTGATTCATGCGAGCATGTAGAAAAAAAATAATTGAAGAATAATGTATAGATATACGTACGATGGGGCGAATGGCGAGAATTCGTAATAATTTACACATCTGCCGTCTGTTAACTAAACTCAATTTCTTTCTACGTAAAACGGAAAGTAAAAAAAAATGTACATTTAATTTACAAACACATGTAAGATCGACAGTATTTGCAGTATATTACTGTTATTACTTAATTGAATGTATGCGTAATAATAACACTTTGTACTCATTCAATTAATAAAAACGTTATTTTACATTTGAAAAATATACCTTTTGGCTTCATTGTTATATTCATAGGAATGATTGTGTTCGTCATAATACATTTAAAAAGAACACTAGGTGGTGCCACCGTCGTTTCAAAACATTTCAAAAACAGCGTTTGAATCCAGCGGGAACGAAAATCTGGGATTTCCTCAGTTAATTGAGTTACCTTTGTTATTCAGTGCATTCGGTGCAATTCAGTGATAATTGCAAAATATTATACGTTACGCAGAATTGATTGCTAGTAGTTTTCAAGGTAAATCGTTTCAATTTATTTATTACTTGTTCTTGGTAGCTTTGTTAGAAATTTATTCATTATATGTATTATTATTTATAAATATTAGTAATAGTTACCTTGTGCAGAGCCTTGTTGATGAAAAATGCTTGAACTAAATGATTTGAGTTGCCTATTTACATGGGAATTAAACCAAGTGGATCGTACACCAGATACAGGGATCACAACTGATATCGATGAAGGTGCGGTATCATGTATGTTATTTCTAAAAGTTATGTATACACTTACAACAGCATATGATCTGTGTGAAAATAATTCCTTGGAAAATGCAATGAAGGATATCGAAGAAGTTGAGAACAGTTTCGATAAACTGAAACAACAGTAAGCTAATTAAATTGATTCAGTTTGATCTTATTTGGTATTATAAATTTCTTGAAGGAATATGATTATTCCCCCTGATTTCCTCTGCATGCATTGCTTTATCATATATTACTTAAACTTAATGATATATGAAGATTGCATGAATTTCATACCTGGTTTCAGAATACCTAATGGTTTATCGATGAAGGCAGTAGAGCACGTTGTTAAAGGAACGAAATGCTTTATTCTTCAAAAAATGAATAAATCTGACGACGTTAAAACTATTTTGGAAACTATACCTTTATGCGAAGACAGTTTCGAATTAGGCACGCTGTATGGTTGCCAAAGTACAGTGTGGTCCTATTACTATTATACTGGGTGGAAAAAGAGTATGGAATATGCTTCAAAGGCCATAAAATTGAATCCACAAAGTGGAATGTGGCATTTTCTTCTTGCAAATAGTTTAAGACGAATTAGAAGATCTACTGATATTACAATGAAACCAACAACTCTAGAGCGGCAATCATTTGAAACAGCATTTGAACTGCAACCAGAACCGTTTTTTGGTATATATACAGCACAAATGTACCGTGAAGCAGATGAACGTCCGAAAGCAAAAGAAATGTACAACATCATACTTGATATGCCTTTAATTGATAGTTTCATTTATTTGAAACTAGCACTTGGCTTCATTTCATTCAAAGACTATAAAAGAGCATGTGTTTGTCTTGATCACGCAGAGATAAGAATCCCTGAAAATGATGTATTTCTTCATTATAAAGGAATTTACCTTCAAAAAGGTTTAAAGGACTATCAGGTATGTTAATATGTATACATATAGTGGCTATATCATTACTTTATATTTCTCTTTAAGGGAGCTCTACGGTATTTTGAAAGATCTGGTGCTTCGCACAATTTTGTAGCAGATACAAGTTATATCTCGCTGCAAATGCATCTTACTCAAGGGAGGTACGATCCTCTGCCATATTTAAAATCTATGTTTGAAAGGTATGGACAATTTGGTGGATATAGAGTGCAGGCCATATATATGCACATGGGGACATACTATGATCTTTCCCGCGGTGATGCAAAGAATGCTTGCAAATATTACCTGCAAGCTATAGAAATCGATCCGGAATGTCAGAATTTGAAGGTACAGTACATAAGAACTTAAAAGCATATACTTTGCATCTAACGCTATTGAATTTTCAGAAATTTTATTCCGATATTTCTAATACTAAATTCAACGTTTTTGACATACTACGGGGACACATTTTGCCAAAATTAAAAAGACTTAGAAATCCAGACGAGACGGTGTCTGAAATGATTAAAAAGGCAGAGAAATATTGTCAAGAGGAAAGAGAATCCTTGGAAGAATTGATGAAAAAAATTCTGATATGAATCAGAAAAAGCGAAATCAAAATTTCAACTGTAACGTTAAAAGAAGTCTCCTATATATCTCGCATTGAAGAACTACAAAAATGTTTAACTAGATTTTCTACGTATTAAAAAAAAAGCATTCGCGGATGCTTCATCTCAGTGAATACATCTGTGATAATAGTTTGATAAGTTGTACCCATTACAAAGTATAAGGATTTATCTAGCTTATACCAGACATGTATGAAATACTTAAAGAGCAGCAGAATAAATGAATAAATATTATATGGAAATAGTCTTTTATTATTTCCCGTTATTTTCTCTAATACGTGTAATGCGACAAACCAGCATCGCAATATTCGTACATTACAATGGAATTGTCAGTCTTGCCCGTTCTATACAGCAGCCTGTTTGGGGTAATGTTATTAAATTAAAAGTAGTAAAGGAAGTTTATTACATAAGAGGTCTCTGGTAAAAACGAGTAGCCTGGCAGACGTATATATACAAAAATATATATACACACAAGAAGAACCGTTCTAAATAAATATACAAATAGAACAATATGTCTGTTAACTTACTGGTAATTCAATATTAACAGTTACGAAAAAAGAAAGCTCAAAGCACGTAATCGTCCAAAATAATACATCGGCTAATACGCAAAACGAGTATAAAAAGAACCGGGTTTCCAAATCGCGTTTTGCTTTTTCATCGTAAACGACGGTAATACATACTAGTCCTAAATATTCGACGAACTTACAGTACGGTGATCAGTTTCATCGTGAAATTCACTATGAAATTCTAATACGTCAATTACGATTCCCTGAACTGCGTAAATATTTGACACCATACCGGACAATGACTGGAGACAGCACCACCCCAATGCCACCCATGAGGAATTCCCAAATGTGTCAAACCTAACCTGATGACACCTGCTATTCCTGTACTGAATTGTTTCTCAGCATCCTTACCCCAAAGAATATTATCGTTATAAACAGTACCATCGGGATGCACTGCTGTACTTCCCTCATTTATTACTTGATCCAGTTTCTTTGATTCCTCCAGAAGGGTGAAGTCTCCTAAGAGGATGGAATTCTTGGCCTCACAAAAACCTTCGATGATTTTCTTGTCATCCGCACTATGTATGCGTACATTAATTATCGTCACGTCAAACTTGTTAATCTGAAAAATAACAGAGTGATATGTTAAATTACAGGTTAGATGTTTCTAAAAAATTCCACGATTGAAATGCATGGGCAAGTTAAGTTATTCCACGTAAAATTGTGTTATATATTGCATGTCGAACCTACATGAAAAATTGCAGACGCAACAACAGGAAGCAGGACGGTTGTAGCGGGTGGTTGTTCGCGCAGAGCAATTCCTATTCTTGGATCCGAGTCCCATAATATAGCTAATCCAGCACCCAGATGAAGAGATCTCCAGACTCGTCGATTTTGTCGCCAGTCGCGAACTCTTTTCAGCACAGGGTAATTAAGTTCGTGCGTGAGTGCATCCAGTGCGTCTGGACTTTCGATTTCTTGAAGTGCTATAAGAGCTAACCTAATACCATAGCGAAGAATGATTAACTTTAGATATAAATAGTTAACCAATACCATTAATACAGATTGCGCAGCAGCAATATAGCTTACCTGTTCTCCAATATTGTTCTGCAAATAACTTCTCTCACACCTGGATTACTGGCTTTATCCTTAGAGAAATTTTCAAGGTTCCAGGATGCTACTCTTGTTGTGACTCGATCATCGAGTTTATCTTGAAAATCAGTGGGCGTAGGAGGACGTGGACTGGCTACACTTAATAAATCCCAAATTTCCTCCTCAGTAATGCAGCCGCTTATCTCCATTCCGTTTCTACAGCCGTTGATTCGAGATCTAAAAGTTATTATGATATTTATATATAGTTAAAAGTAAACTATTAAATTAAATGTAATTTCTTCATGGAACTTACACGGCTAACGATTTCGATATTCCATTCTTCAAAGTTTGCTTGGGTAAGTTTTTGATCCCATTAGCTACTGGAGTACTGGAAGCTTTTGGATTGGACCAGGATGGCGAAGAAGTGTCATTACTTGGTGTGGGAGTTATCGAACCATTTGAGTCAACATCTATCCTCAAATATGGTTTTATCATTGTTAGACGATGCTTTCCCATACCCTGAATTTTGGCAAGTTCATCTAGGGATCGATAAGGTCCTTTTTGTAGCCTCCTTTCTACGATGCAAGCTGCTAGTTCCTAAGTACATCAAAATAAACTTCGTTTGATAACAGTCATTAATTATTCTTTCCGCTATATTTGTTTGAAATTTCATAATTTTATTTTATGAGGGATCTTTTCGTCTACCTGATTCATTCCAGGGATAGTTTGCAAATTGAAAACACTAGCTGTGTTAACGTCAACCGTACTCCCTCCATTCCCAACGGAGTCTAAGCTCAAGGATGCCCTTGAGGAAGTTCTGCTGCCATTTGTTGATGGTACGTAGACTTCCAATCTTATCGACTCTAGCTTATGAGCGCCAACACCAGAGACTAGTGCTAAATCTTCCACACGGTTAAAACGTCCTATCGCTTGTCTGTGGGCGACTATGTTTGTTGCTATGGCTCGTGTTATGCCAGGTAACGTCATTAACTCCTCCTCCGTCGCTGTGTTCAAATTCAGTTGCTCCACCTGTTACAGATCCCTAATATCATTAGTAAAATTTAGACAAAAATAAAGATACGAGCACAAATTTAATTAATTAAAGCTTGTGCTTCGGGCACTCATGAATTTCAGTAATTTATTTCACTTTTATGCGACAGACATGCCGCGAAGAGAGAAATTGAGGCCTTTGAAGCAGTTATCAGTTAAACTGCAGTTCATTAAGAACGCATAGTAAGACACTTTAGTAGACATAAAAGCGTTAGTAGAATGACTAAATGAATACTTTAATAGTGAATTAAAATTTTTTAAATATTTACCAAATTAATGTTGCTGTAATATTTTTGACATATTCATTTTAATTGGTAATATTTTTAAACGTCTATTACATTCAAATGTTCTTTTTTCTTTGAATAATCAACAACAAAGTGATTGTATATTAAAACAAAGAGCTTACGACTTGGTTTAGAACATATAATCTTCAGTTATAGCCAATTGGCACTGATCCATAATATCTATGTTGTTATAAATAACTGCATATTTTTACAACAGATAGAATAGCGTATTTCTAAATTTTTAATGATAAGATGGAAGAAATCAAACCAAAGAATAAAAGTTTTTTTTTAATATAATGGATATTATAAGGTACTATAGTTTATATATGAAGGTAATCGGGTTTCAACAAGAGACTATGATCAATAGTAACAATCTTTGCTCTAATCTTGTCAGATAAGATAGAGCAATAGATAATATAGTAGAATGGGTTAAGCTTTAATAGGTCTCACCTTAAGTGTTCCATCTATGAATGTAAATGTATGAGACAGGTTTTTAGAATTGTTTGACCGCCTTCGTCCTAAACCACCAAGTGAGATTCTCCGTAGGTTGTGCCTGCGAGTTTTGGGACTACGATGCACACTTCCTGACTGACCCATCTCAATACTGAGCAAGTAATTTGTAAACTGAACAAAAATTATGGTTCAAAGTAGTAAAGTAGTCAAGGTCACCTAATGATCCTGGAATTCAAAAACAAAGTCCATAAGTATAGAAATTCATCAAATTCATCAATCAAAAAATAATCTGATAAGATCAAATACCCATATCGAAAAAAATACCATGCTTAAGCAATTACAATACTAAACGAAAATCCATATTTAATCCAACTAAAAAACGAACTTACAAAGTATGTAATAACGAGTAAGAAAACAAAAATAATAATATAATAATAATAAATAACGTTGATGTAATGATTGTAAATACACTGAAGATTAAGTCACGCGCCCAAAAAATTACGCAATACGTTATAGAAAGGTTTAAAAAAAATGGAGAAAAAAAATATTCGTCACGAACGTAAAAAAGTATAATCATCTGTAAAATCACAATTATCGACCTTAATGTAAATTCATAATAAATATACTCCAATCGTCCTCTACATCACTCCTTATAATCGGTACAAAACGAATGTCACTAAACGTAAGAAGAATCAATGCAAAGGTCTGAATCATAATCCGAAACATTAACGAATAGAGGCATCCGTCCAATAATGAACATTGACCGCTGTCAACTATGGGGAGGGAGACAGGTTAATTGATAGCAAAGTTGACAATAGGAAGTAGTAGTACGAGACACTGTAAAAAAATTGCATGCTCATGCCGCCTCGCGGTTATTCAGGCCGAAGTGAAAAAGAGAATCAATTTGTTCGATAATCAATCAATTACAAATGGCTTGTTGAGAAATCGTTTAATACCTACATGGTTTTTTATATTAACGTAGTAACCACAAGACGTATATGCACACTAGTACGCACACTTAGACCGATCTTAAGCGAATCACTTTTATTTTTGGCATTTTTCACTCAGTCTTCATTATTGAAATTTCTATTTGATTGTTTGACTGGTCAATGGAAATGATGATTTTTCACTAATTTTTATTGAAATGACACCGAAATCACCATCTGTCAAATTAGTAACAGAAAAACGAATTTTCGTTTATTACGAATACAAGAAACAACCTGCAGCCAGCACGGCTGCTTCTGCTTTCCAGGGTTTGGCGCAATTCGTCTTGACCAACGACCAATAGAAAATCTTGGCGAATCATCTTCATCGGAAAGTAATTTATGGAATGTCCCTAGCTTTGTTTTTCAATTTAAAAGAATATTTATTGAGTTTTTAGTCATTCTAGCAAACGATGGATAGTCGAATGATAAAGACTAGCATAAAATCAATGAGCGATAGTTTTTCGTGTAATTGTATTTCTTTAATTGTACAATTAAATTACGATCGCCGTGATCAAATTTATTTCGATTCCCTAGTTATATATCTTTTTCACTCTACGTTTATCATAAGTCTGCGTTTTTATGAATTTCTATACAGGAATCGTATCATTATCACTTTTATTGTAATTCATTTTTTTAGTTATCATTAATACATATAACAATGTTGTTACGTGTTTATTATTCGAATGATTTTATATTTCCCGAAGTATTTAAACAGATTTTATTTTGGTATCACAGTTTAATTATCTACGTTTTCTAATCGCACTATTTAATTTAAGCGTTTACGTGTTTTATTTATAAATAAGAGTTCAGGCTTTGAATTCATTTTAAAATTCATTACAACAATCATTTAGCATCAATTACCGAGCATGTAAATATCTGATAAATTGATAACAGGAAATAAATTTGTACGTATACACGTGTGCCATTAAATGAAGATTTCATCGCAATTAAATTCACGATTTAATTTTATTTTACAATTTTATCTTTTCGACTGACTAAGATATCTAATACTTACATGATTTTGAAAGACCAGACTAGAGCTATTTTTCTCGAAAGTACTGATTTCAACTTTCCGATGGCGGCAAAGGATCAACCAATGAGAAGTCTTGATTGCAAAAAGATGACGTCAAATTGAATAAACATGGAGACTTGATATTCCGCTTAATATTTCAATCACAAGCCGGCAAAAAAATGGACAGAATATTGTAGGCTAATAATCGCAGTTAAAATTATATAAAATTTACACACCAATATATTTATACAATAGGAAAATTGTGATATTAAAACTTTTATGGATTTTAAACATGGCTACAGTCACACCCACTACTTTAGTACAGAAAATTGACCGTAGTTCGATTACGAGTAGAAAAAATATTGTTTACATCACTCAACAGTATTTTCATTAATATAATCCGTGGAATGCATATTTCTGCTAAATTATTAGCATCTAGTCAGCAAATTGCTACGAGCGTGGAATTATTTAACTGTTAAGGTGTACGCTGGTGTACGCGGTAATAGTATAGTCTATTCGAATAAAGTTCCGAACCGAGGCAAACTACGGTCAGTTTGCCGATCGCTAGCGTTCATCGCAGGTCGTTTGTACGTGGAATTTTTACGATTCGCACGCGTTTCCCTTGATTTGTCTGAAGAAACTCGTGAATTGTCAGAATGAGTGCTGAAGAGGAGGTGTTGCGTATTCAGAAGAAGTTAAATAAGATGTCGAGCGGCGACGGGACGGTGAGTCACTGAATAAAATAAGGAAAGGTGCACGTCGTGTAGGGACGCGCGGGATTAATAGCCGGAAAGATGTCTACGATCGTCGAAGCATTTCGTATTAACTAGTTAAATATTGAACTTGTTATTGTCGGTTTTATGAATTCTTTGACGTAGTTCTATCGAAGAAAAATATTTCTCTTTGGAAAATACAAAGTGGTTAAACTAGATTCGACGAGACTTCGTGCATATGTTTTCGACTTGAGCGGCAATTTTTTGTCTATGTAAACATGAAAACGGTACCACGTTGTTGTAAGGTATATTTAGCTGTACTTAATATTTCATCGCGTGGAATTCACAACTGTATTTAACAAGTAATCTTACTCTGGTCGATAAATGTATAATATTCATGTCCATGATATAAAGACTGATAAGATACATACATAGTCATTATTTGTGTTTATTTTTTGGATGAAAATAATAAAAATGTATACTAAAATATTGAACTCTTCTACGCAGTTTATTGATATTTTATTGTTACTTGAGGATATTAATTTATTATTATAATTTCACATAAAAATTGTTAATTGTTTTATAATCTTTCGAAAGGGTGATGTCGAATGACATTCTTACTGTGAAAAGTAATGTTATGTAATTTTAATGTTAGGGTCAAGAGCAGGCACTGGAGTTACTCAAGGTACTGCAAAAGTTACCAGTTGACCTAGAATTACTTACAAAGACAAGGATCGGTATGACAGTGAATGCATTGCGGAAGTCTAGTAGAGACGAGGAAGTTATATCTCTGTCAAAGACTCTCATTAAGAACTGGAAGAAATTCTTAGGTAAATACATGTTAAAGCATCTAGTAATCGTACTGTTTCTTACAACGATAGTGGTCACTGATAAAATATTGTGAATCACTGGTTAAATATTGTTGTTTGATATTAGGTCCTGTCAAGGATGGTAAAGACTCTAGTTCTTCGAGCAGTTCCAAAAAGAAAGAGGAAAAGTCTGAGAAGAATAAAGAGGACGGTGACCAAAAGAAAGATAAAGACATTGGTGATGGTGGTGATGTGAAAATGAAGGAAGAAAAAAGTAGTAAGGAAACTCAAAGAAAACAAGCCTCATTTCCTGCAGCAACCACAACAGATGCTGTTAGGCTAAAGTGTAGAGAATTATTAGCATCTGCACTTAGAGTGGATGGAAACTCCATCGATGGGTGTGCTAGTCCTGAAGAATTGGCCGAGGAATTGGAAGAAGCAATTTATGCTGAATTCAAAAATACGGATAACAGATATAAAAACAGAGTAAGTCTTTATCATTCTCTTAATCCTGTTAATCCCAAAATTAACGCTAATACGTAAATTATCTAATAACAATGTTATAATGCAACAATATAATTGTCCTTAATGTTTCAGGTACGCAGTAGGGTAGCAAATTTAAGGGATGTGAAAAATCCTACCTTAAGAACAAACTTCATTGTTGGTGCTATCTCCTCTGCCCGTCTTGCCGTAATGACGGCGGAGGAAATGGCCAGCGACGAGATAAAACAATTGCGGGAACAATTCAAAAAAGAAGCCATCAATGACGCACAACTTGCTACTGTACAGGGTACGAAGACCGAGCTACTAAAATGTGGAAAATGCAAGAAACGTAATTGCACATACAATCAAGTTCAGACCCGGTCGGCTGATGAGCCTATGACTACCTTTGTACTGTGCAACGAATGTGGAAATCGATGGAAATTCTGCTAAGAATCTTTTGTCTCCTTTCGACCTCTTCTTCCTTGGCCTTGCGTTATCGAAGGTGAGTTTGAACTGAGGGTACTCTTGGCAAAGAGTGGCAGTTGTCAGAAATAGAGACAGAGCAAAGAAATATTAAAGATAATGTCGAAGACATCGAGATTTTTAATCATTAAATATAAGCAATATCCATTGATATAGTTTGTATATCATTTAAATCGGATTAACCTGTAGGTGAGATATTTGTGATTTTATTCTATTTAATTCACGCGGCAAGGTTCGATTTTATTGACAGAGTACGCATCGATGAAACGTTCGTTTTATTACATTCAATGTTTCTCTGTTACCTGCATCTCTTTTTCACTCTGTTCTCCTAGGTCTCATACAACTTAATCGCGGAGTTACCCTCTAGTTCAAATTTCGGAGTATCGTTTTATTCTGATTAACGTTTCAGAACCATATCAGTAACGTATGACTGATATGGTAAAAGGTAAATCAGCGTATCGATATAATAATTTGTCATAAAAAGAAGGCCCGACAAATTTTAATTAAAAATTTTACGAGGTTTACTCTGGAACCTTATACTACAGACCTAAGTAAGAAAATAGATTGTGTATATTATTGTGTTCGTAGTGCATCACGCGAATAAATTGGTGTGCAACACGCAAATTTTTTTTTCTTCATACTCGTATTCCTGTTCCTTTGCATCCTAAATTTATTTGTTAAATTCTACTATAACATTATTCTATACTTGCCGCGAGATTATCGAGGTCTCTTCATTATGTTATGTAACATAGAAAATCTTGTTTTAGCTATACAGTTATTTATTATATACAGAATAAATTTATTTGACAACTCACTTGGCCTTATGCCCCACATAATAATACTAATCGCATTCTGATTCTGCTTCGCATCTGCATATTATAGAGATACGTCTGGCTCTTGGCACTGGTTTTCCTTCAAATATCGATTCTTCGGGTCCTAATACTTCATGGTTGTATTTTTGTCTTGCTATACCACTAAAAGGATCAAGATTTCAGATGACTTTAATGATGTAAATTTAAAAAAGTATAATGTTCAAAGAGAATTATTAACAGATACCTCATTATATAAAGGGATCTTCTTGGTAAAAAAAAATCATGTTTACATTCTTCTTCATGGTTAACCATTGTTAAACGCATTACAGAATCACTGAGTAAACTTAAACCAGCTATAATGTCACCACAAAACTAAAATAAGAAATAATTGTTAGATTTATTATAACATACATGATCTAATGTAAAGCTATAACGATTAAAACAATTGTATAAATTACCCTAATACTGTCTACATGAGGTTTTATTTTTCCTTCCGCAGCTAAATCCAATACATGCACAAATTTGAGCTGTGGTTTACCAGGTGGAAATGCCTTTATACGAACTTTATTGATAATTTTTGTATTCTCTTCATTCCATTTGGCACGTTCTGTTTCTCTATAACCATGAATAGCCTGCAATGAAAAATAAAAAAAGAATAAACTATGTCAAATTGTTATGCAATATAAACAATTTTAAGGATAATATACCTACATCATCCCAATGAGCAAATTCATATCGCAGTCTCTTCATGTATGGTTCGACTTCTTGGAGTAAAGACTCTTCTTCCTGTGGCGTAAGGAAGTCAGGAAAAATTTTCATAGTGGCTAATAATTCAGCCTGCCAATTTTTAGTGTTATCAGCATTTAATTTAGTACTGTTTTCATTTGTTTTATCACGTGCCACAGTTGACATGTGTCTAAAACATTTGGCTCTTGCTAAAGACAGGTATCTTGTAGATATTGACTTTAAAATCATTTTGACAGACTTTCTGAAAAATGACAGTACAATGCAAAGGAATTGAAAAGAAAATCAAAATATTTAGATTACATATAGTCGAATTAGTAATTATTACAAAAATTGATTAAGATATTAATATATTCTTAAGAAATGTCATAATAACATAATATCAACTGAGAGTCAACGAATATGTAGTAACATAAAAATTCTCACAAATATTTAATGCTATTAATAATAAGTTAAATACCACTGCTATATTAATTACGTCAATTATTGTTGCTCTAAATAAATGAAATATTAATTGTACCGTGCAATTGTGATTTATTTTAAGAATTAGGTTATTCGATTATGTGTTGTCGATAACGAAGAGCCATGAGCACATATGAGCACTATTTTGCTTGAACAAGCCGGGAATTTCGCGCTTTTTATTCTATCAATAGGGAAGTTAAATACTATTATTTTGATACGACTGCAACAGTAATTTAATAAGATATATAACTTTTTTGAGATCTGTCAAGCACTTAGCTGACTTTTAAATAATTTTAAAGAAAATTTTAAGTATCCAGACGGCATTTTACCACGTGAAGATATTCATAGTCGGTTAGTCGATTAATTACATCGTAAGAGGAAGTTAGTAATAGTTACACGTGGATCTTGTAATTTGTTGAGTAGCGCGCGCTATTAATTATTGTTATTAATTCGTAAGTAGATAAAGAAATATTTTATAATTTATGCAAACTAAAATTGCAGTCTGCATCATTTTACTCATTAGTATTATTTTTCATCAATTTTGATACATTATTAACATTGGGGAATACACAGTGTTGTAAAGTTTTCATCAGTTAATTGTTTATGTTAGCTTTAAGAATGGTCTTTTTAATTATTGCTTTTAGGTATTGTTATAATTTCATTGCCAATTAGAAATGGCTCTTGAATTTAAGGATTGGCAATGCGATGATGATGATCCCTTTGGGTTTACACAAAGGACAGCATTGTTGTTACGTGGATTTGGTGCTACAGATTTGCTTTTACAGTTTAAAGAGAAAAATATTTGTACTACAGACTTACCGCACATGACGGTGGAGGATTTAATGTCACTTGGTAAATATAATGAAAATTTCATTCTAATCAAAATAAATATTATCATTCTTTTATCAGTGAGATGTATTTATTTGTACTTTTATAGGTGCTGATCAAACACTCGCTGAGAAACTGGAGAAACAACTAAAAACTGTAATAAAAAATAATAATGGTTCAGCAATGGCTTTCGATGATAGGTATGGAATTATTGGGTATGTAAATTATTTTGCTAGAAAATCTGCTGAATTTAAGCTCGTTAATTCCTTACAGACAAAAACAATTTATTGAAATACTGAAAAACGGACAGCAACATCTGTCTTTTATCCAAGCATTTGTGGTTTATGCTCGTTTAAGATTAATCAGAGAGTCACAAGACTTCTTCATAGATTTAAACAAAACTGTACTTGCCAGCGATGCTCTAAGAATAGCAGCAACGGGTGTACTTACTGAAATAGAAGATGTTGAGTCTGTGCTACGTGATCTGAGAGCACTTGTTTCAACGGTACAATATTTAAACTAAAAATATTCGTATTATATTTTTAGTGTATTGGAATACCATAATTATTGAAACACTATGGCTTTTTGTAGAAAGAGAAAAGATGGAAAATTCGATTCGCTCTGACAACGTTGGTAACTGGTGTGGGAATCGCATTATTTGTAATAATACGCAGAAAAGTGTTCTAATAACATTTCTCAATAGTTTATATTTTTGTATCTTAAATAATATTAAGGAAAATATTGCTGTGAGTTACAAATAAGTATTAGTATACTACTATGGATTATTAAAGCGTATATTTTTTATTTCTTACTGTAATATGAGTGTTTCTGCTCCTTGACCGCGGACAACAACACCATCTCTTTTCTTACTGTCTTCGGCGCATTGCAATTTACATTCAAAGATCCTGCAACAAATTGCTTCATGATTTTGCTGCAAATTGTAATCGATTATTGAAATATCATAACTACATACGCTATCAAATTATTCCACTGTTGAGTTTGATTCTCGCTCTCTATAGCGCGTTCCTTTAAACTTTTTTCATCATCCTTCAACAGTTTTGACTTCTTTTCTTCCACCTGTATCATCTCGTTTAATTCATCTCTTAATGTTGGACCTCCTCCAGGACTTGCATAATGCTGTCACAAATAATGAATTTAAAAACTACCACTCCCAATATAGCGCACAGTTAAAGTATCCTTACAGTATAGAAAAAAATATTCCTCACTCTGATCTCCTGTTGAATTCTGTCTTGCGCTAATTTTAGTGTAGCTATCTCTTGACGTAATCTTTCTATCTCATCGGTATCCTTGAAGACAATTAAAGAATGACATTAGAATAGTTGTTATAATTTTCAACTGTCAAAAAAAAGATTCTTAAATAACCTTTTTGACATTTTCTCTAAGAAGATTTACTTCGTTCAACAAATTATTCATTGAACTCTCCATACTGCTTTCGATAGAACTGTAACTTCTGTGAGCAGCTACGTAACGCTCTTCTAGTTCTTGAAACTTTTGTCTTAATGGTTTAAGCTCTGCAGCAGTAACAATTAATGTGTTTTAACCAAATAAAGATTAAACTTGAACCTACAATATGTACTCCGTACCATTTAACAAAGGTGCAAGTTGAGCTCTAAATGCAGAAATATTTCTGGATAGTTGTGCATTGATCGTAGCAGCATTTTCTACTGTACAATCGTCTGGCAGGACCGTAGCTGATCTAACAGGCATTGCATCATCGTTTGGTTTTAATTTTGCTAACTAAAATAAATCAGACATAAGTATGAAAGCTTCAGTTAATCCTAGACAATCTATTGATGTACCTGCGCTTCCAAAATAACAAGTGTTCGATTAAGCACTCCATTTTCAGCTCTGAGTCCTGCTAATTCAGCTCTACGACGTTTGTACAAAGCACTTTTAGTTTTAAGACGAGCAACATATCGTTTCAGTTCATCTCCTCTAGGTGCTGGTTCTTCAGCCAAACGTCTTGCTTCTTCTTTTTTCTCTTCCAATCTGACTTTTAATTCCGTCATTGCAGCCTCAGCTCGTTCTAGCTTATCCAATGCATTTCGTTTCATTCCAGCAATTGCTGCAGCTTGCTGTCTAAACGGTGCCATTTTATCCGCACCACCTGCTACAGCCTATCAATAATTATTTTTTATATAAAAACTTAATATCAATATACAAGTTACAGGGACTATAGACTATTTACCTTATTCTCAGCCAATGCCTGTACTTCTCGAGCAGCAATGTCCAGTCTGTTTCTCAAAGCAACAATTTCATCTGGTCCTAAATGTGGTGACTTCACTACCGCAGTTAGTGCTTTAACGTGAGCCTTTTTAGCAGCTAATTCGGATGGAAGTCTTTCTTTGGTAACAGCAGTTTGCACCATGACCTCTTCGGATAGACGTTGAATTAAAGCCTGAGGCGTTAGTCCAGCTCCCATTTGTTTTAATGTCTGTAATTCGCGCTCTGCTCTCTGGAGTGATACCTGACAACAATTAATAATTAAATACAGGATATAAAAGTGCAAAAGCTTTAATAATTTTACCTGCAGTTTCACCATAGTATCTTGCTGCTGTTCTTTCTGTACAATTAGTTCTCGTTCCTTGTCTCTTTCGACACGCAATTTTCGTGCTGCTTCAAGCAGATGAAACGCTGGTTCGGCTCTTAATTTCATTTTTTCTACTCGACCTAGTACTACCTATGTTTTTCAATAATATTTTTACTTGAGATACTTGAGAAGACTAGATGATAATTTATTGTAAACATGACTGTTCTTACTTCACGCTCTTTTTCCATTGCTTCCAAATCTGCTTTTAATTCAGCAGCTGCTTCTCCACCCTGTATAACGATGTATATGATACTAACCGTTTTCTAAATTGCTATCTATTTTAAATTAGTACCTTTTTTCCAGCTTCTCTTTCCTTATGAACCATCTTGAATTCTTCTACAAGCCTAGAGTACTGTTCATATAAGGAAGCCATTTCTGAATCACCAAGATGCTCTGGTGGTATTTCCACCTGTAATATCATCCAGCTTTATTAATAATGAATAACAAGACTTTAAAGCTTCCTGATAAGTAATTTTAGTTACCCACTTTCACTAGGAAACGTGCCAGATATGCTCTTTGGCGAGCCAGTTGCATATTTGATAGAAGCCATTTAAGAACGGCATAAATTGGTTCTGCATCTCCTCTTACGAGACCTTGCCTAAGATTTTGAAACTGCATTGATTACCAGAATATAGAATATTTAATATAAAACAGTTCATTATACCTGAATATTACTGGATCGGAATTGGGCTGGTATTTTAATATCCGTAAAGCTGAAAAAATACGGACTGAACTTTGTTCAGGAGTTTCAGTTCTTACATCAATCCTGGATCCGCCTGGTTGTTCAATCTCTGATAAAACATCACTCAGGATCTAGTAGTTATTGAAAATATATAAATAAAATATTTATAGTATTTAGAGTATAAATTATTTGAATAAAAATTATTTAACATACTTGCAACAGATCCTCCGAGTTTAGAGCATCGAATGAAATTAAGTTGTAATTCCTTCCGAATAATTTATTTAACTCCGTGACAATAAACTTTATATCCTCACTCATTTTTTCACGTTATTAAGCTCCGTTTTACTACGAATAATAATGGACAAAGTAGGATAACGAAATAACTGCTTGCTACAAATGGTGGAAAGTTGTGACATCGCGTTACCATGGATATCAGTATCAGAAACATTTATAATTTCTCCACCACAGAGTATATAATCAGAATTTACTAATCAGTCGTTATATTTAACAAAAACATAAATCAATGAAATTTGAGTCTTAGTAATTTACCTAAGATTAACTTTAAGAATAATTTATTATTATAGTTAAAGCCAATAATCCATGTTCCTTCTTTTCATTTAAAATAAAACTTTTATTACGTCGTTGGATCTTCTAGTCCGTTATTTTTATTATAAACATTTTTTACAATCTATAAAAAAGTATTTTTTACGTATACGCGTCATTTACGATTCTTGTTTAGCCTGCTTGGCAGGTGGTCCTTGTTCAATTATAGTTTCTTCAGATTCATTTATCTCTTCGATCTTCTCCGTTACCGCAGATAATTTCTTTTTTGAATTTTTATTCTGATTCCGTTTTTTCTTGGAATCTGATCTGTCTGACTGAACCCTATTGAAAGGTTTTGCAATGAAAATATAATTCACTGTATAAATTGTTCAAATATGCAGAACAGAGATACTTACATTGTCGTGGAACGTGTACCTGGTCCCCAGAAGGAAGTTGGATTTTCTTGAAAACGGGTCAAATGTTTTTGTCGTGAAAGAGGATTAGCCAGTGGATGTATGTCGAATGAAATTTCTTTAGTACATTCCTGGGTGAGAATAGCTAAAGCAGGACTGTTTTCGTCAAGTTTTTCACGTTTGGCAGGATGATCCTTGAGTGAGAGTAGGGTTTTGTTATATGAGTGCAAACAGAAATGTCACAAGAAAATTTATAAAAGAAAACCATTACCTTCTCCCATGTTCGTACAATGTCCCATATGACTTCATTTGGGGCATCTGTTTTTATCGACACCTTATTGGCATGAGAGAATGACACTTTGTAACCTGCATTCATTAAAGCCGACCTGAAGGCTAGAATAGTTGGAGTATGACATCGTACAATGGACATCTAACAGATACAGATTAAATATTTAGCTATGCGTAAAGTAATGCAAGGTATGTGAATAATTAATAAATGCTTACCAAACGATCAAGTGTATAATACAATGGTACGTCTAATTCTTCATGTACAACATTCAAGACGCCTTGTATTCTTTTTAAAGTACCTAACTCCATGTCATCAAGAGTACACAAGAGTTTTGAAATGAAGGCTTGATCGTGCAAAGGATCCAGCCATATTGGTCCACCGATCTAAAATGATTTTATAGTGAATCTTCAAGGTATTATCTACTTATGCACTGTTTACATACATGGTGTTTGTGCCGACAATGCTTGCACAGCTGATCCACCACAGGTCCATTAGCCAGTTTATAACCTCCATTTGGTTTAATTGCACCAAGTGGTTGAATCGTCATGGTCTCACATCCTACACATTGATATATCATTCCTAATTTGCTGGTGTTAGCTTTGCATTTTATTTGCCCTGAGAAAACTCGTACGAATACTCGTATGTAGAAATCTGCACTGATGCATAATACTGGTTGAATATATCGACCGTAACGTCCTGCATGACATGAAATGTGCTGTAGCAGTATCCTTAAAGCCTGCGAGTAACAAAAATATTTATAAATGTTTGTGGCGAATGTAAATTTTTAATTTTTAATTTAGAAATAAGTCATTTAATAAGTTCTTGCTTGACAATTAATTCAACTACCATTCGTACATCATTTTGGATGTGTAATCTGTAGAACCGATTCTTACTATTTCATGACAAGCTTTGGATTTCAGAGAAATCGCACCGTACTTCACATAGCAGGTTTCTGGTGAATTACCAGCTAACACTGCCATATCGGTTGCTGTGACTAAAAGCAATCCACCATCTGCGATACACTGTACAGCACTATCTAGAAATATGGATGGACATCCATATGGATCCAAATCAACAACATCGAAACGATTTCTCCTGCTCCGATACATAAGCATGCTGCAAATTAAGTGAACTTATAGTGAATTGATATCGTTTTGATTCATTTTATTTTTACAATTACGTACGTCGCATCGTCGTGACTCGCAGTAATTAAATCTTCTATTCCATTGTGCTGTATATTTTTTTTAATACTATCGACTGCCTTCGCAGAAATGTCATTAGCTGTGATCTGCTTAATGCCAGGGATTTCTTTAGCATATCTTATACTGCGCAAACCAGTTGCAGATAATGCTTCCAATATGGTAATTCCATCCTAAAGAATGAATGATAAGCAAATAAGATCAAGACTATCAAGTAAAACTTTCAAATCTCATTAAATTACATTTCTTAAGAATGTATATCCACCTTATTCTTTAATCCAGCTTGTAAATTAATATCCTCAATATTTATTCCATTATCTTTTAATTTTGGATCTTTCTTTTCGAGTACAGTCTTATATCTAATTTTTGAAAAGAGGGATATCACCGCAATACTGAAATATAATATTTATATAAAAATAAGTGTATTAAACAATTTCTAATATACATTTTTTAAAAATGAATAAATTGTACCTAAGATCCCGATTAAATTCTTGCACGGGGTTATAAAATACATTCTTTTCAGCAACTAGAATCTCAGCTTTACCTTCCTTGATAACTTCTGTATGTTTTGAAATTTTCTTAACTGCATCACATTCAGTTTGAGTAGTATCCATGAATACTTTTCTGTAATAATTCAATATAAAATACCTGTTTGAATGTGCTATTACCCTATGAAACATGACATAACCAGAAAAAAATAATCAAATTTACAATAAACGTGCTTTGAAATTACAAAATCCAATGAAACTAGCGGCAACAACTGGTTACAGTTTATCCAGGATAATTGTAATAGCTGCTTCAATTCACAGATGACAGCATTTTCAAAGTTACGTCAGTACGTCAGATTCCTGCAGCATCGAACGCATGAGAAAAATATTATTTAAATTCAGTTCTTAGTAAAAGAAAATAGCATCGGTACAGCATGTATGGAAATTGTTTATTAAATTTTTACAGACAAGTGATTGAGCTGACATTAAATTTATCTACAATTTAGACCTTCCCTTTGAGAGCGCTTTCAAAATTCCTATCAGTATTTCTAGGGATATTCGAATTTAGTTCTGTGCATTAGATATAGGGGCAGTGCAAAACGTGGGTACATACTCTGGTACGTATATGTCTTCAACATGAGAGTATCCAACCTTTGCTTACAATAATGTCGAGGTTGCTATGTCCTTTGTAAAATGTTTTCTGTGAAAGAAGTAAATGAAAAACTAAAATCAAGTTGAAAGACGACTTGTATATAATTATTGCTCCAATAATATTGTAACAGTGCTACATTTCAGTGCAGGTATGTGCAGTTTTACATTGTATCAGACAAGAATGCTCAGCTTCTGTCTGTCAAAAAGACTAATAATAACATATTTCATAACTTGTTCAAATTGTTTACTTCTGACGGATGTGTGACACAAATTGTTTATCATAAAACTCATTTTCAATTAATGTTGATCAATCAATTTTTCATATGCTTGTGAACAATGTTTACAAATTTTATATATGGGTGATAAGTTAATTTTTTAAATTTCATTGTATTATTGTACTACGAAGGTTGAGCTAATTCTTTATTGGATTCAGAGTAATAGTGGTAGATCCAAGCATGAATCCTGCCGATGGAAGTGGTGAGAAAAGACCACCAAAAAGTGTGGTACAAACTGTGGCACAAAATCTAACCACGATACAAAATATACAGACTATGCAGAGTGTTCAAAATGTTGCTCAAAGCAGTGTGCAAAATATCCAACCAACACAGACCATTGTTGGATCAGTGGGAACACCTACAGGATTAGTAGGTAAATCTGTATCCTTGGAACTGAACTCGAAACTGTCTCTAATGAAATCATTAGCACAGCCTGGCACAACACCGTCAACAGAAACAAGCAAGATGACAACAACGGTAAGGATATCACCTTGCATGTAATCCTGAGAATAACCTATAATAATATTATATCCAACTGTAATTACAGCTTTGTTCAGTTGGCTCCACGGTTAGAATAATATCGCCTGGAATGTTAAGTACGGTAGAACGTCAAAGTCAATCACAAGGGCAGCAGCAGGGACAGCAATCGCAGCAAATAGTTACAACGATCCCAGCTACGTATCATGTACCTCGTGGACCAGCAGCTGTTGCAAACATTTCAGCCCCAAGATCAACAGTAGCTACTCCAATTGTCCGTGCAAGTACGGGACAATCTATACCTATAGCGAGACCTGGGTAAATATCACACAACTCTGTTATCTTTCTAATTCATCGGAGCATCAATTAAGTCCCATCTTCATTACAGACCAAATACAACAGTGTCGAATCCTCAATGGCAACCTAAAACAACATCTGTCGTATATGCACAACCACAAAGACATCCAGTACCACCAGTAAGTCGTGTGACAACAAGAGCACCAACAGCAGCATACACAGGACAGCAACCACGACTGGTATCACCGACTCAAGGACGACCTGTGCAGGCCACTGTGGTCACAGGGGTTCCTGGTGCACCATCCAGATTAATAACACCAGTTCTCCAAGCAAATAATAATATTGCGCGATTAACAGTAGCGCAAAGTAAACCACCGACTCCTCAAGTAACCAGCATAGCTCAGTTGCCTCAGCAAGGAAGACCAACAACACAGACTCTACAAGTAAGTCAAGTTCATTAATCTCAGTGATAAGTTCTTGATCACTATATTATTTAATATAAAACGTTCACGCTTGGCATGTTTCTTCCAGCCCAGCCAAGCAAGTAGACCCTTGAGCACCACAACGACCGTGAACCGCATAGCCGTTTCCGCACCAGTGATAGGAGCTGGTAACAGGATATCCAGTACAGCATCAGTAACCGTGCAGCCAGTAGGAAGGCAACTAGCAATCAGTACGACTGGCGGAACATCCAGTGGCAACGTGAGTCGTATCGTGGTGCCCCAGCAGCAGGTAACGTCTCCATAAACAGTACCAGGATGAATAACTATAAAAGCAACTAAACATCCCACGTTCATTCTCTTCTAGGTACAGCAACAACAAGGAGCACCAAGGGTAGTTCAAAGTGTCACGTCCCTTTCGAATCTCGGTACGGTGTCGCGAGTGATTACGACAACGGCAAATGCAGCAAACGTAGCCCGGGTAGCACAGCAGACCCCTACGTCTGTCGCAAGGATAACGGGAATGTCGCTCCATCCGCTACCACTGGCACCGAACAGGGTGACGCAGGCTGCGATAAAGACACCCCAGGCGCAAAATGTCCAACAGACGGTACAACTGAAGCCATCGATACAGCAATCGAATCTCAGGGTGTCCAGCAGTAATACGAACATCGCTACGTCGGCTTCTAGTACAGCTCAAACGGTTCAAGGTCAATACCTGCACGCACCTCAGACCACTACCTATTACTCTTTCGAGCCCTCGGGTGAGTGGTCCGTTATCAGGGATTTGAATTAACGTAGTATCAGGATTTAACGAACGCTTCTCATTTATCATTCTCATTCAAGCTTCCTGGGAGTATTTTCACAGGATACTCGGCTTCCACCCTCGTCTTTCGCTTCGTACTTTTTATTTGTTTGATGTCACACTGAAAGATTACGTTTGATAAGTGCACTTCCACATCCGCTAAAATATTTCTCTGTAAGATTGTCGTCCGTGTTAACCTTTTATGCACAAAATAATAGGATTTATGACGTTATCAGGTACCTACTCACAATATAGACAAACTGCTGTACAGCCGGTCCGTCTTCTAGTGGAACCAGGATACGAGGAACCCCATACGAAGCCTAACGCATCTCCTAGGCCTAGTATACTCCGAAAAAGAGATCATGATAGCTCGCCTGCAAAAGGTATTGTTATCTTTGTTTCATTGCACTTTATATAAATGGAACACGCAACCTAATCTAAACTATTTTAACCTGATTATTCTAGGGGTCGCAAAAAATTTGGTTCCTGTCCTGGCATCCTTACCACCTGCTGTTTCTACCTCGAGCCCACCATGTTCTCCAAGAGGAGACCGGGATGGTGGTGGATGTCAGAGTTCAGGGTCTACTACTGTCTCGGCCACATCATCACCAGGTCTCGACGAGGAACCTGATCAATCTAGAATCACGATTAATCCAACTGTAGAAATGTCACCCAGGAAGAAACCGCGCAAGCAGCAGCTTACGGGAGTTGAGCTTACCGAAGCGAGGTGTACAGAGGAAGAAATGCAGTTTATCACTGAAGAAAAGATTAAAAAAGAACTTAAGGAAGAACTAAAGGAAAAATGTATCGAGAAGAAACAGAGTTCAGGACAACAAGATGCTAATAAACAATCGTCTAACCAACGAGTACCTGCTGCCATTCGAACAAGACCAACTCCATCGTTACTGGGTAAGGTTGTCGACGGTACCGCGAAAATAAATTGATAATAATTAAAAGCAATGAACAATTATCACCATTATGAATCAATCAACTTGCCTTTGTTTCTGATTTAAAAATAGGATCTTCGTGGAAGAACAGATGGGGCGGCAGACTCCATCATTATAGACGTCCTAGCGACGTAAGACCACGCGAAGAAAGAAGGCCCTCCGTGGCAGAGTTAGCACAGCAAACACATGTTCTACAAAAATTAAATGGCTGGAAAGTCTATCATCTTACTGCACAAATGGAAGATCTCGCTGAGCTTGAGAAACAAGTACGTATATCCAACAGTTAAAGCAATAAAATATATTAAGTATAAGTAAATTCGTATTAATCCACTTGGGTAATTTTGATTAACAGGTGCACGAGAAATTAAAAAGTACACTCTCCATGTTGGAATCTCAACAAGGTAATAAGGGTAGGCAAGATGATGGCTTAGAACGTGCTAACGAGCTCATTAAGGGTAACATGCAGCGAAGTAGTTTAATTAGCGAAGGAATGAATGAGGCCCGGACGCAATTGATAGCAATATTCCAGCATAAGGGGCACGTGACAGACATTCTGCAACGTTGTGGTAACAAGCGGGCTCAAAAAAAAAGAGATAAATAAGCTGCATTAGTGAATAATTAAATTTAATTAGGGTAATGAGGAACCTTGTTGAGAGCGAGGTTGAAAAGGCGTTATTTTTATCTTTGTCACAGAATCTATATTATAAATCAATAAATGGTTTTATATGTCCTAGAGGGAGATATCGATCACTCATGTAAGCCATAATTTGTTTTTAGGTTATCATTGATCTTTGTTTACCGTAATCCGTACTCTTTATTTAATCATTAATTATATAGAATTACCGTTTGTATTCTAACAAGTAGATTAACTCAAATTTTGTTAAGTATAAGTGACGTAAGTTGCTATAGTAACTGTTGCACCGTAGCAACATCAGTAAATAGTTATCTATCTACTATGTTAATGATTGAAGTAAGCTTGTACTGAGAAGTATATTTTTCATACTAAAGTCTTCTATAAAGTGTACTTTTGAAGTTTTTTTTTATAAAATGTGGTGGGGCTATAGTCCACCGTTGGACTTGAGACTGGAAACTCATGAGAGTGAGAATGATTGCTTGGAGGATCCTGTAGAATTTTTAATTGTAGGAAGTGCTGATGCGAGACATATCACAAAAACTCTTGCATCATCTTACACGCATCCTAAACGTCCTATAAGATTTCATGTTATCGAACCAACTATGGAGCAAGTTGCCAGAACTATATTACTTCTAAGTACATGTTTAGAGGAAAATTTAGGTATTGAATTTTCATGAGGAACTTAATTGCTGCGGTGCTCTGTTAACTGTTTCTTATGAAATTAGGTCTGCAAGAAGCTACGCAGTATTATTTGGAAATTTTGGGTAATACGTTATTGAGACCTGCAACAGCTAAATATTTGGCCAGACGTGCAAATAGATTGGTTGATATACCGACGAAAACGATCGATTGTCCCTGGCTGTCTTTGGATAAACTAAAACATAGGGACAGAGATCGTTTGGAATGGATTTTTAAGTAAATTTTTTTTATTTATCAAATGTCTAAATAGTAATGGCTTTTAGGATATTTGTATAATACTTTACTAGGTTTTGGGGACGTGCTACCTGCGAGGGTGTTCCTATTGTTGAGTATTGGGATCGCAGAGTGAGAAAATTATTAGGAACTCGATATGATTATAAGGATGGTGCCTTTGATTGGGACTTTCATATGGTGTTGAAGCCTCGAGGGCTTAAAAATTTAACTATACAAGAATACAGGTAATACTGCTTCAATAATATTATTAGAACATTATAAAAGTGGTAGTACTTATTTTATAATTATAAATTATATTGGAATTAGATTTTGGAGAAATAATGGAATTGCGTTTACTTGGTTGGAGGGAGAACCAGCTAGGAGTAATCCAACTTTGCTTAGTAATATTTTACCTCAGGGAGATGGATTCTTTCATTATGCCTACCTGGGAGACATAACAAATGGCCCTTATTTGACATGGGCTCTAGATGAGGAGACTGAAGACAAGAAAAACAAGTAATGCATTTGATAGGATTATCATTATATGTTACTTGATTCTGTATTTTTAATTTAGAAAGCAGAAATTGAGGGCAACGGATACAGCTGAGAAGGAAGTGTTACAGGTAATTCATGAAATAAGAACAAATGAACCACTGTGCAGAGAGTTGGTGGCAGCACACAGAGATCCATCCATTTTAAATGGTATCATAATAACAGAGATGCCCAACAGTGAAATTGAACAAGAATCTTGGAGTTTGGGTAATACGATTTCAAAAATGAAAGAAACCATTTCATGGAAACTGATTCCTGATATTGAGGTATTTCAATTTCTTGAAGTTAACTGTGTCTAGAGTAAAAAGAGCTTTAAATTAAAGTAACTATCTTTATTGCAGATAATCATCCACCCTGTAACGGCACTGGATAATTACAAGAATAAAGTAGAATTTATAAATAAGTTTCACGTCGCCTGGCTATCACACAACATGACAAACCAGTTGGGAAACATTGCACCATTATTAAAAACAGGAGGAAAGATGTTAATCGAGTCAAGAAAATTCTTAACAGAATTGCGCAAAGATGATTTGGAAAAATTTACAAAGGATTTGAAAGCCCAAGCTAGAGACAATGGTCTCAGAGAATTAATTGACTTTGAT
This sequence comes from Trachelus stipa, assembly GCA_036026315.1. NCBI lineage: Eukaryota > Metazoa > Arthropoda > Insecta > Hymenoptera > Cephidae > Trachelus > Trachelus stipa. Next base: position 487,731 of record JAYRCB010000003.1, read on the forward strand.
GCTGAAAAACATGTAGTAGCAAAGTTCTGTAAATGTTAAATGAAACAGTGTCTATAAAATGTCATTTACATGCAGTATATTAATCTATTTTCATTCATAACTTTTGCATAAACATTACAAAATGTAATCTTGTCAACAAATAAAATAAATTACATGATTATGTTGTAAAATTTCATGTAAATGAAATTACCATACCAATAATATTGTCAATCATTATTTCAAGCTGCAACAAGATATGCATAAATGTTTAATTTCCAAATTACTCGATACTCATAAATGACTGACAGATATCTATTGTTGATAAATTTAGTAGATCGAAGCATAAAATAAAATTGGAGTAGAAAGACCTAGGGAATTCTGACAAGGAAAATTGGCGATGCCATGTTTTCTTCTTCCCACCAATCAGTGACAATGGCAGGCAGGCAGTGCGATAATTAAATGCCACTGAAATAAATCATTGAAATCGTATTTATTCATCACTATTTATAATATATTACCTTCAGCCTGAATAGCCACGTGAAAATTATATAAACACTTGACAGAAACTAGTCAAGTTCGTTATTTCGGATTGAAAAAAGGACTGTTTAATGACCGAAGGAAAGAGAATAAAAAGTCCCTAAGGTTGGTGTAATAAAACGAATAAGAAAACTTTGGTTACGAAGATCGGCCAAAATCGCGGGAAACGTATCCCGTGAGGTCGAGGTACAATTCACTAATTTTAATAATTAACTAGAGCAAAAATCAAAGTATCATCTACTTCGTAGAAGCCGAAGTGAAACTTACTGCTGGAAGGACGTTTGCCACATGAAAACGTGGCATATTTTGGAGAATTGAGATAACCCTCGAAAAATCGGCCATCGCGGCTATTTTCAGCGGTAGTGGAAATTGTTTTCGACGTACACGTCTCGAAGGTACGCTTGGTGTTCCTGTAATTAGCATCAGACGACTCGTGGGAAGTTAAACTTCCATGATCTGGAGGATCTCTTTGATTAGGATACGAGATATCCTCTTCTAACGGGTCACTATGAGCTCGTCTGATGCAGAGGCCCATGAAGAGAGTTCAACGGAAAATTCAGAGTCGAGTGATCATGACAAAAGCGACAAGGAGTCGAGAGAGGCATCTGATACTAGTAAGAAAAAGAGTACTTTACGTTCAAGCATCAATTCACCTGGTACTAGCCGTTACGGTCGTGCTATTAAACCCAAGTCTCCTAAGAACATGCCTGTAGTCTCTTCTCCAAAGGTATGTTGTTATTTCTTTATTACCTACTCTTTAATACCTTGGCAGAGGCTTTAATACCATGGCTAATGCGACGTAATATATACAGGCTTGATTAGTTAGTTCTTTTTAATATTACAGTGGCTTTTTGTTTGGAATTTTATACAACTAATGAAGGTGCTATATTACGTCACATTCGCCATGTTTACAATGGTAAGTTTTGCTAGGATGACAATATCAAGATATTTCAATTTTTTTGTACATTTATTACTCTTTACACAAATAGCAATGTTTATAACATTATGTATTAATTATGTTTTAATTGTATTTCTTTTGGAATATTATTTACCATTGTCATATACAAGTATTTTGAAGGAAATATTTGTCTTCTTGCAGAATTCTAAAATACCAAAGATACGTAGAGCTCAGGCTTCTATTGAAAATACCAATGGTATGTTAGACAATAGTTTCAAGGACAGTAAAAAGCCAGAACAAGAAGAACCTCCAATGGCTCCATCTGTAGAAGAAACAAATATTTCCATAACTGAAGAAGTCTCTGCTCCAAAAGTAGACAGAGAAACGATAGACTGCCAATGGAAGGTGGGTCAATTAGGTTGGGCACGAGTTGGTACTTTTCCTTTTTGGCCATGCGTTGTAACATTAGATCCCGCAACATTCTCTTACCACAAAATAAAATGTAAGTACCCAAGCTATAAATTATATTTTATTTAATCAATCGTTTTTGGTCAGAATAATTATAAAAGTGGCTAAAAGATGTGAGCCTCTGCCATTCCAGTTAGACTGTTTCTATGAGATGCCTTATATTTTAAAAGATGGTTTAACTCATTAACCTTCATGCATTTTCGCCCTGTACTAACAATAATTCAGCGTTCTATAAATTATGGACGCTCCATTTTTTGATCATAAGTCATTAAAATCAAATTTTGCATTCATTGAAAAATTTCTTAATCAGCAACCGGCAGAGCACAGACGATAATGATACACGTTCAATATTTCGGCGATAAGGGACGCCACAGCTGGGTCTCGTCGAACTCAATGATACCATTTACCGGTTTTGACGATTTTCAAAAGCTTGCTGAGTCGGTCACTCAGACAATGAAAAAGAAGCATCCTAAGTACGCAGCAGCGTTTCTGGTCAAACCAGGAGTAAAACCAAAATGGGAGAGAGCGGTTTCGGAAGCTGCGGAGGTTTTACCAATGACAGATCTAGAAAGAGCTGAAGTCTTTCAACCTACAGTGCGGGAGTCGAAGTCAAAATCACCAAGAGTCATGAAACTGAATTATAAGCCCAGGAAAAGGAGACTTTCGATTGATTCGAGTGAGCCTCTTTCAAAACGCAATAAGCAAGACAGTGTAAGTTTGTACTGTACCTATAAGTTGCATGGTCTAGTAAGGACTCGTGAACCCATCAATAGTTTGTTATCAGTTAATTTCCCATTACATATTATTATAGTCAAACGAAGGAGATCAGGAAGAGATTTCAGAAAAATCAAAGATGAAAAGACAGAAACGTGAAGATGAAGCAGATAATGAGAAAAACGACATTAGCATCAATGCAGAGACACCGCCAACTCCACCGTCAAGTCATAAGGATTCCAGTGATGAAGCAGCACCACCGCTAAAGCCAAAACCCAAGAGGCGTAAAAAGGAACCAGATGGAGACTTTGAAACTTATTTCGAGCGAAACCGAGATATGGTAGAGGACGAGCAGCCTGATGCTACGGAGGCAGAAATAAGACGGTATTTAAAAAAAACTTGGGATGCATTAAACCCTTTGCTACGAAAAAAGTATCAGTCTAGTATGAAGCCCAGAAGTAGTACACCGACGGACACGTTAACCGAGAATGAAACAGACAGTCAAGAAGTTGTAACTCCTAGAGAAAACAAAAGATTAAAGTCAAAAAGTGAGAAGCTTAGCCTGGTGACAAGTAAAGCTGAGAAATTATCATCGATGACAAGTAAGGCTGAGAAAATAAGCCTAGTTGTAAGTAAAGCTGAGAAATTGAGTGCGATGGGGAATAAAGTGGATAAAAATGAAAGTGAAGAAACAAGTGGAATTGAGACAGTGAGAAAGACAAGACCCTATAACCTGTTCAAGGGAACAAAGTTAGAACGCGTTTGTCAAATTTGTGAGAAAACTGGTAAATTGACTAGGTGTCGAGGACCTTGTTATTCCTACTTTCATTTATCTTGTGTGAAACCTGGCGAATCTAGTCCAGAACACAGTATGGACGGTAGTATGGCTGAAGATGATTTTCTGAATGGAAAAGTGGAAACAAAGGAAAATCATGTTGAGGACGATGATAATGACTCCAATGATAAAGGGGATGGTACGAGTCCCATTGTATAACCTATATAAAAATTAGTGTACAGTTTTTTAATTAATATTAATTACAGGAAAGAGCGATGAGCAATCGGAAGAAGAAACATTCAAATGCATAGACTGCTTGTCTGGTGTAGCACCAGCATGTTTCATATGCAACGATAGAGAAATTGATAGGATAAGGTGCTCTGTATTAGCTTGCGGAAAGCATTATCATCCAGCCTGTTTAAAGGCATGGCCTCAAGTGAGTTATTTCCTAGTCCTCTAAACTAATTCCATATTTCTTAAAGTTCTTACATCGTCCTTTTTACTATTCCTTGTTTCGCTTTCTATTTCATAATTTAGGCTCACTGGCAGGGCGGTCGTCTCTCATGTCCATATCACGTATGTCATACTTGTAGTTCAGACAATCCTCAGGATAGTCACTCGCGTTCCACCACTGAAAAATTAGCACGCTGCGTTCGCTGCCCTTCCTCTTATCACACGTCGACATCGTGTATACCCGCTGGTTCGGTTATATTAACTGGCAGCCAGGTCGTCTGTCCCAAACACCTTAAATCGCCTCAGCCTCCTTTGAATGCAGCTTGGTGCTTCTTGTGCACTCGTGGTGGGAGTCTTATATGTTGCGACACGTGTCCAACATCCTTCCATCCAGAATGTCTAGGTGAGATCACAGTAAATAAGCCTAATAGTTGAGCCAAAAGGAATTACTTAAAACTTCCTGTTTAATTATTTATTTTCTTGTTATTGTAGGTATCGATGCACCTGACGGTGCATTTATTTGTGAAGATTGTGAGACTGGCAGATTACCGCTCTACGGAGAAGTTGTCTGGGTCAAACTTGGTAATTATCGTTGGTGGCCTTCACGTATTTGTTATCCGTATGAAGTTCCACAGAATGTGGCTGCGATTGCCCACAGTCCAGGAGAATTTTGTGTTATGTTCTTAGGAACTAATAATTATTACTGGGTCCATAGGTACGTGTTTGATTTTGTACCTCGGTGTAATCGAATATAGATATATATTAAAATTAAATTTCGTAGGGGAAGGGCATTCCTGTACCAAGATGGTGACGCCAGTACAAAAGTCACTGCCGGTAAAAGAAACGTGGACGAAGCCTACAGAAAAGCCCTGGAAGAGGCCAACGAGGTTCATCAACGTTTAAAAACTGAAAGGGCTGCCGCCAAGGAGTATGGACCAAGACTGAAACCTCCACCATACGTCAAATTAAAAGTATGTCATATAATTTCATTAAATCGTTATTATTCCTGAAGAAATTCTTTGCACGTAATATTCTTTGTTGCACCAGGTTAATAAACCGGTGGGTAACGTTAAACCTACTGAGGTAGAGAGTATGGTAGCTTGTGACTGTGATGCAGAGTGGGACAATCCATGTGCGCCGGATACGGACTGTCTTAATCGTATTCTTTCTGTCGAATGTAACCCTGCAATCTGTCCTGCTGGATCAAAGTGTAAAAATCAAGATTTTGTAAGAAGGCAGTACCCTGGTATGGAGCCTTTCCATACTGCTGGCCGCGGTTGGGGACTCAGGAGTCTTGAGTTTATTAACGCTGGCCAATTTGTCATTGAATACGTGGGTGAAGTCATCGACGAGGCTGAGTACAAGCGTAGATTGAATCACAAAAAAGAGCTAAAAAACGAGAACTTTTATTTCCTGACTATAGATAATTATAGAATGATAGATGCAGAACCTAAGGGTAATCTGAGTCGTTTTATGAGTAAGTATTCTCGTTCTTGAAAACCCTTTCATTCTTGTTTGTGATTCTAATTTCACTGTAATATCGATTACAGATCATTCGTGTCAGCCAAATTGCGAAACACAAAAGTGGACGGTGAATGGAGACACGAGGATTGGTTTATTCGCTCTACGAGATATAGATCCTGGAGAAGAGCTTACGTTTAATTACAATTTAGCCTGCGATGGTGAAACAAGAAAGCCATGTCTTTGCGGTGCACCAAATTGCAGTGGTTTTATAGGTCTCAAGGTACAGAAGCAGCAGCTGACTACGATACAACAGAAAAAAATAGAGAATGCTGAAAAAGTTAAACGTCAAAGGAGGTAAGTGTCCTATGCGACCCTGGCGATCGGTTCAGTAATTAACTTTGATAAATTCTATATGTATTGTCAGATGGCGAAAAATTTTGTGCTGGTTCTGTGGTGGTTCTTTTACAAATACCGAGGATATATTAAAATGTGATCAGAAGACTTGCAACAAGAGATACCACAAGGTCTGCGTAAACATTGAAGACTTCGACAGCAGGTTTAGCTGTCCTTGGCATCACTGCGCAGAATGTGGTCGCAGGACATCTGCACATTGTTCTTTTTGTAGCACTGCTTTCTGTCAAGGTAAGCAATCAATTTCAGTTATTACATCAATTAATTTCCTAACCTAAAACGTAAAACTAACCCTATGCATTGCATTATCTCTTTCACACTTAGCCCATCTCGATGGGAATCTCATGGAGTATGGAGACAAGGGAGGTTTTACCTGTAAGCTACACGAAGGTACGGCTTCTACGAAGTCTCCACTGGAAGACGAGAAGGAGGATTCGGGTAACGACACAGAAACCGAAAAGGAATGTTCTTCAAGAGGTTCCAGTAGTCCGGTTCTAGCAAACAGCCCACTGCACAGAGAACCTTCTCCCAGAGTCTCAATCGTAGAGGTAAGCCGAAGATTCTCCTATCACCGGTGTAAGTCTTCGTAACCGCAGAAGGGGAATCGGGGAAGTCCGATACCAGTATGACGGAAGTTGCGGAAGACTACTTGTACGTATAAACATGCAAAAGCGGATATGGCCGAAACTTTACTATACTTTATGCTCATACAGCATTAGCTTTCTATGAGTTAGATATCTTTTTTCTTTCTTTCCATCTTTCAAGCACATGGAACTTTGTACTAGTACAAAGCGGTTCGGTTCTTTAGTTGCTCTTTATTTTTTATAAATTTTTCCCCGACTCGTGGGTGGTGGCTAAGCATGACGGAATAAGCAATGGTTCTATGACAACTACAAAACGTCGTAGATTTATGCCCATGGTAATTTGGGCATACGTGGGCCGTAATGTCATTTGTTTTTTTCTTTACGTTAATTCATTAATCGATTGCTTTCTAATCAGAGAACGTTATCAGTTTTGGTAAAGGCGTATCATAAGTAACAACGAATGATACAATTTTGAAATACGTAGCCACGCGATCATGTTTCTATAATTATACGAACGAGGACTTTTAAGGTAAAATTAAATGTCACGAGTTTACGCACACCTACTGCGTTATTTTTATTTTTTAGAAGGTATAACGTTCTTTTATTACTTTGTTTTGAATCACGCGATGTCTGGCATCGAGAAATTTTTTTGTAAAAATTAATAGCTGCTTAATTCGAATACGGATGAATTATTATGATTTATTAATTAATGTATCAGCCTCGTACCTCGTGTCTCTAAAGCAAGAGATATAAGGAGAAAAAAAAGAAAGACGTATGGATACAAAAATGACTTTTTTAAAAATTATTTTTCTTTCGACCTATTGTCCCTATTTCCTTATTGGTTTCAATGACTGTTTCCTCGCGGATAACAAGAGAATCCCTTTATCCTGAATACTTTGGTGTAACGTCTTTAATTATCTTTCACTTCTTTACCTAAATAATTGATATTGTTGCTAAAGAGAGACCTGGGAACTTTTGCATCATCCTCCATGTTCTTATAACGTAGTAAAATAGCAGTAAGTAATATTTCTTACTTTTGTCCTCGTACCAAATGTGTTTATGACATCGGCAGAAGCAAGAAGATGAAACACGATCCACGTAGTCTCTGAATCCACTGTAGCTCCCCGTTATTTTAGTTGGGCATCCCTTTGTTCATTTGTTTATTTGTTTGTTCTAGAAGTAAATTAGACGTTTTGTTGAGTTGCCTTCCGTTCTTAGGCCTGACAAGGGTCCACCTAAGCGGAAATATACGTCGCAGGTTCAGTTGAGCAGCGAAGAGGGTGAAGAGTCGCAGAAGGAGGATGATGAGGAGGAAAGCGGAAGTACGTCTAAGGGCGAACCGGATGTTGGGCCAGGAGTATCAAGGAAAAGAGTGTCGAATCGTATATCATTGAGAATGCAACGGGAGGAGGAAAGAATTAGAACACTGAATGCTCTGACGTCTAGTCAACTGGAAGCTATTATCGGCGGAAGTTTGGTTGAGGTTAACCAGACTACTTGAGGATAAATAACAACGGCGAAACTGTCGACGAAACCGAGGAGCAAGACTGATGAGTGTCCATGGCTGAGCCATTGGATGTGAATGAGATTTATGTACTTGTGGTGTAGCAAAGTGAATGAAAGTGTACGGGCTGGTAATTTAATGATATATAGAAAACAAACATAACGAGGAACCAATCTGTCTAGTCTCCTGGATAGTAAGGTTGTCTTCTACATCCTGGTGATCATTTGGATTTTATTGGGGTTAACTGGGTGGTTATATATATATTATTGAGATTGTTGCGGGGGTGACAGTTTCTATTTAAGAGAGTGGCTCGTTGCTTTGTAATTACTAGCTGCCACAAAGTAATCTAGCAGGATATATGTTAGCGGGGCCCAAGTTTTAGTTTTATTTTTCCTGTTAAAGCGTCTCAGACATTTGGACTATTATGATGTTAGAATAAGCATTTTGACACTGCCTTATATGAAACTTTTAATTTTCTATTGATGATACACTGTTACTATCGGGATATATGTTTATAAGGAGTGTAGAATTCACTCTTCAATTCTCTTGACCGATAGTTACTGGTGTTGACGAATTTTAATATGTTATCTTTGAAAGGAATACACGGTAAGATCATTTTATTTTATAATCAAGAACAAGGATGGCGCCTAGACCAAAATACAGTTTTTTCAAAAGACTGCCAAAAGATTCTACCGTTTTCCCTGTTTGTCATTCATCAACGCATTGAATGATTAAATTGTTTTTTTTTAGTATCACACATCATCGTCATTGCAATTTTAACCATTTGTTATTATTGAAATTTATTGTTACCGAGCGGAAATTGTCAACTGATTTTTTTTATCTGTAAGAAGTAAAAATATATACATATACATATATACAGTAGGTACCAGTTTTCTTACTACAAAAAAAAATGAAAATCTTTGAAAAAATTGTTCATTATTGTGTCTAGGACGTCCGTTCGTACTTAAAAGAAAAAATCATTATATTTTCTATAAATATTACTTTATTTTATTCGCTGTAACAAATTTACAATGTTTTCATCGATTATCAGGTAGGTATTGATCGTACGGCACATAATTTCTGCTTATCATCAATACATACTCAATAAGAGTGATTAAGAAATTAAAACTCTTTCAAAGAAAACAGATTTTTAGATCATTGATTCATAACAACTTTTTTGCTTATCCGGCTGCCAAAAAATTGGCTTGCATCGTTCTGGAATACAAAACCACACGAATTTTTCGTATGCGTAGTTACGAGATAGATAAATGTAAAAAAAATGTAGAACCAATTACCAAGCCACACATTTGGTTTTATTGAATTGAGAGCAAAGTAAAAACTTAGGCCGAATTAATCAAGTCAAACTAGAAGCTCGCATAGGTTTTTTATGTTAATTTACAATCATAATTAAGATTGTGCGTTACCTCCAAAACCGATGAGGGTAATCAATGGGACATTTTGACACGAGTGTACCAATAGGATTACAGTATTATGATTTCCTGATGCTAAAGATAAAAGTAACAAAAAAAAGAAAAGGAGAAACATATTGTACGACTGTTTTAATCGAAAAATCGATTATCCTTAATACATTTAATGTTGATGAATACCAGATCGATGTCTCTTTAAAACCGTACAAACTCCTTCATACTTATTTATAATTATCCTGAAAATATTTTATATAATCTGCGGGAGACACATTGTAAAATCTCTTGCGGAAGCAAAAAGATCACCTTACCAAACCAAAAAAAAACTGGAATGAAAGTGTGACAAGAAATTCCGTTTCCCAGGAAATAGTGCTTTAAAATCTAATATTAGATCATATAAATATCCGTAGCACTGAAATTAGCCAGTAAATTTTTCACTCAATTAATTGAATCAATTTTCAAATTGATAGAAAGTATTGCACAGCGTTACAAAGATGAATGTACAGATTTGTTAGTAATTGTATAAAATAATAGCACTTGAAGTATTAATAATTATCACGAGCGGGTAACGATTAGAAGTAAAAATAACGACAATAAAAGATTACGAAATTGTTCTCGCCGAAGATGCTCTTTGATTAATGTTATCTTATACTGTTTATGCATTTATCGCTTCGAACGGAAGTATGTATTGTTAAGTTCCATTATAATTTCGAAAGTGCTGACGAAAGCATTCTCCTTTTCGTTTATTATTGCACTAAGTCCACGTAATGCCGTGGATTCAGTTATACTGAAATATCCTTTTGCCACAGACGATGGATGCCCGTCTATACTCTGGGTTGTCTACCATAATTCTGATAAAGCTTTGGACTTTCCTCCACATCAAGATTCGAGCTCCTCGCGACTGGCGAACTGAGTTCAGAGTTGGACTCTCCGGTAGATATAGTCTCTACGGGAGAAGCGTATGTAAACTTTTTGCGTAACACGGGTGCTATGAAGCTTTGACCAGTTGCCAGATCTCGTGGTGGTGCTTGAACCTGAAAAAGATAAATTTTAAGACCTGGAAACATTCTGCTCCTGAGACTTACCTTTGGCTTGGAAGCAGGCAAAGTAGCCCCGGTAACAAGACCCAGAATACTAGCAGCTAAACCACTGAGCTGTACTGCAGCTAAGGGTGACAAACCTCTTCTAACTAGTCCTAATGCTAAAAGAGCAGCTTGTGCCAATACAGGTGCAGCGCCTGCTGCACCTGCAGCTGCTCCTGCTAACTGACCTCCACCTACACTTGGACCATACGCAAAGCACAAATTGTGCCTGTCCACCTAAATTAGAAGGTATCTTGTATGAATCATGAGATTGACACTGACACCTATAGTTGGTCCACGAATAAAAAAGCTTAAAGTGACAACTGGGAACACGTGTTTCATGCTGTTGACCTTCGTGGCAGCATGTGCCCAATTGTCAGTACTCTTGCTAAAGGTAACTAAGTTTTCTATTGATTTGCCACACGTTAAATTTAGCAAACAATCATTGGCAATAAGAATATTTCGCTTGTAGACCAACTATAGATTCCTGATGTACGAAGTAAGGTGTAATTAGGCTTACCAGGTGTTTCACTAAAAGATAAAGTAATCCAAATGGCGTTATCAAAGGACACGCCACACTATAGACAGTGGTCATAGTAAATACTAATAGCAGCCATGCGTAATGAGCACCTAGTGGAAATTCCCATAAAACTGCTCTTCTAACGTGGATACGTTCTGCACGACTTCTTGCTATACACAGGCGAAAAGTATACAGAGCCAATTCAGGAAATCTTACCAACTCCAAACCACTTCCTAATAATGCTGCTGTGATCACGTAGTTAACAAAGAGTGCACCCTGCAATTGCGTTATAGAAATTCTTTATATGTACAATACGTTGTAATCCAGTAGAGTAATTATGAGGTACATGCCTGATCAGGTAAGAAGACACATTCCCATCTTCCTGTATTGTTTCCAGCATTCACTGTCCAATCTAAAAAAGCTTGGGCACTGGTCAGTCCAAGACTAGGGAGTATCAGAACCATGAGTAACAGAAGAAGTAAAGTTTTTCTCATAACAGCTCGATTCATCCCACTTCTTGTCCAGTGTCTAACTAGGGCTTCACTCCGGCCAACTAATGCAGGCATTAAGGCAGCTACACTTACTAGCATAACAGTAGGCAGGAAGGATGATACTATTGGACTGAGATTTTTTATCTCTCCAGTAATTGGTAGTTTGTTAACTGCTGTTACTATCACCTGGAAATAATATAATTTATTAACGAAGAAGCAATGCATTAAACGATACTCAACTTACAGCAGGTGTTGTGAGAAAGAAAAGAGTAATTCCCAATGCTAGATTAATCAAGGTAGCGTTAAGGTACCAGCATGGTCTTGCTATGCTCAGATTCTCCCAGAAGATGTCAGAAGGTGCTGGTGCGTAATCCACTGTCCACTTCACCGATGGGGCAGAACGTAATTGTCGGCGCATTGTTCTCGCAGCACCGGGTGTACCTAACGAAAGTTAATTTAGATATTTTTTTCAGTTATTAATTAATTTATTACAATTTACCTAACGTGACAAAGGCTATTCCAAGTGGTTTGCTCAGGGCGACCTTTCTCTCCTCTTCTACAAGCGCAGTCAAACGTATTTCTTCGTTGGTATAAAATTCTGTAGCATCCACCTGTATGGTGACCGGTATTAATACTTGTAAATAGTTCAGTTATGGATGGAAACGGTGTTGTTTAATTTTCAAAGTGAAACTAACTGTTTTACAGCAACAGCCAATCACTTGGCCACAAGGATATGGGTAGAGGCGTAGTGGTTCCTTGCGTCTGGCATAATTTTCACAATACAGACGTGCCTGTTCCGCACAATCTCTCATCTCGTCAAGAGCTGACAATCTTCTGATATCATGTGCCAGGGTTATGCTCTCTACGGTTAATGTGGGAAACGCTTCCCTGAAACCGATCTCAATTAGTACTAGGAAAATAAATTTATCATTAATAGAAAGATAATCTACCAACTATAAGATTGGTATGAGTAGTTGCCAGGCTTTTTGATTTAAACATTTAAAATCGTTTATACTTTTTTAGTTGTCACTCTGAATAATATTAATTTACACAATGAGTGTCCTATAATAAATGATTGAGAATTTAGTTTATTCATATACCTGAAATACTGTGCAAGACTCTCTACATTGCATTGGTGTTTTGGTATTTCTGTTATTAGTAGAGTGCGAGCTGCTAATTCACCTGCTGGCCTCGCATCTCTTACCTGTAGACATTTTACGAGTAATGGAGGATTATATTCTAGTGCCTATGAAGTTAGTTCCTAGTTCTATGAAACACAATGAATATTTTTTATAAATTATACACCCACTTGTTTCATGAAACGCCTCATGACATATCCTCCGATTGGCAAATAAGATAAGATCAACATTGTATGGACCCAAATCCATGAAGATGTTGGATCAAGATTCGATATTGTTGTATGACTGAACGTAGCATTGTCACCTTGCATATTATAATGAAAATTTATTGGTAATGCTATGCAAAGGGATACGATCACCATCATTCCCGTTAATATGATTAGGTGACGTTCAAAAGAAATGTATAGTAAGCCATCAGGTCCTGCACGTTTCAACAATTCCTCATCCCTGAAATGGGTTATTATTAAGATTTTGTGTTATTAGATACTACATTAGCGATAATTTGTAAACTAACGTTACTCTGAATGCAGTAACTATCCATGACAGAAATCCTCTATCAACTTGAGATAATTGAGTATTGACGGATGCTTCTATACATGTTATATCAGCATCCCTGCTATCATTATCACCGAAGAATAATTCCATCCATCTGTTATCTGTTTTGTGGAGTAATGCCAATCGGCCATAGTTCCATGCCTTCTTACGCAGTAGGCCAAACAATATAACAAGAAACTGTCAAGCAATAGATCATTATACATTATTTAATTATATAACTTTATTTAATATTATTTAAAAAGTGTGTACAGTGTGCAAGCACGTGGAGTCTTACTGTACAGAAACAATTTCCAAACAGATGATAGTAGAAAGCAATATATTGTTTATTCTTACCACAAATCCAATAAAATTTAATAATAAATTCTCTGGGATACCAGCATATACATCTGTAATTATTGTTGTATTATGTCTAGGTACTGGAATGCAAGTCTCCGGTGTTGGAGAATCATGCACGCTCAAACTGCAAATCAAATAATAAATATTCAGTTCCATAAAAACGTAACGCGATTTCCATTATTAATTTCTCAGTCATAAATAGAGAAGTCTCCATGCAGAAAGTTCTAACATATACCAGCACAAGGCTGTTAACTTTCTATCGGATATAGATTTCTCAAGTTAAAGAGATTTATAAAAATACAATCAGCTCATTAATAAAGAATAATGTTATATTTGTTTAATTCTAAGGACATTCAGATTCAGCATATGACGTACATAACATGTGATTAAAGATAGCAGATTGTTAAAAATCGAATCTAGAATAAGAGAAATTATTACATTTAGCATATACACATCCAAGCAGATGCTCAGATTTCAAGCCAATGATCCAATCAAAATCAATAAATTGAGAACTAATAACAAGATGATAAATGACATGGCAAAAACAAATTTAGAAGCTTGACATGACCTGAATTCGCAAAAAATTGAACGTATCCATCGCAAAACATTTGAAAGTCTAGAGAAAACAAAATTTCTTTCCGTGATCAAGAAAGTATAACAATGGAATTGTATACAGGGTAAAACTTACTTGGCGTAATAATTGTCCATAATTGCAATTGATAGAATCACAATCTTATTGTGAAGGTGCAAAATGGCATGTTATAAAACTTAAGTCAACTTGACACATCTTGTACATCTGTTATCGCCACGAGTGACTGCTTTGTCTGACGTAACCTAAACTAACCTCACAATCTCGGTCGTCTGCACGAATACCATACTGTACCATACTCCAAAGCTATACTCCAAACGTTCTAACTTAGTCAGCAATAGTTGTTTCTCTTTTAGACACGTGCTGATAAACAGGGACAAAATATTCACATATTTGCTGTCAATGTATTATTTTAGAATGGGTAACTATGCACTTAAACGGAAAAAGCGTCACGTTTTCACTTTTCACCAAAGCGGTAGTGTGAGTCAGAAAGTTCTAAACGCGAATGTATAATAGTTTGGTTAAGTCTCTTATAACAGCTGTAGATTTTGATGTGCATGTAATTTTGATGAGATAAAAAAATGACTAATTGTATAAATTTTGGTTTTTCTATCGAATATATTTCAAATTGTACAATTGATGTATTTATAAATAGAGTTTCTTAGTGAATTTTGTTATAATATGTTTGTATATGTCATGATACTTGTGCAATTTAAAAATCATAAGTAAGAATGATCATATATAAAGCATTGTACTGTAATTTATATATATAATTTATTCATTTCCTTTTGTAATGATCTAAAGGCTGCAGAGTTCCAGTGGTAATGGAGTCGAGGATCCAAATTTCTTTTAGACCATTCCGACCAATAGATACTTTAGCATTTTCTGGTATTTCAGTGACCCAGCCACCACCGGTTTTAACTAATTCTTTTAGCACTGATTGAGGTGGAGTGGTACCACTTTCAATATATACATATCCACAGGGTGCAAATAGTTCTGGAATGTAACCTTGTCCAAAAAGCTGACGCTCCCTGCGGTTTTTCTAGATGAAAATATAATGGTCAATAAAAACCACAGGCTCTTTACAATATATGAAAATATGTTCTCGGCATACCTGCACTGCATCTGCAAAATGATTCATCTCGAATCCTGCTGGGTCCAGCCAGTCATTGCTTTCCAAGGATTTTAGTATCCATTCTAACGTGACAAGCCAGCAGCCTCTTATGATCCCACGGAGTAGATTTATTGTTCGTACTCCAGTACTTATCACATGTGTTGTGTATTGAGTTACATTTGCTTCAATTTGTGCTAAGCCAAGAGAACGTACGACCGATTTGACTAGAGCTTTGTCCCTAGAAAATGTGTAAAATAACACATAGTATGTGGTACTGCAAGTTACATTTATATATAAACAATCATAGTGACTTACTCATTCGACAGTCCAGTTGTGACAATAACCATTTTTTCTGTCTTACGTTTACGCCAGTTACAGAGAGTGTTTTTTTCAGGTCGAAAATCATTCACAGATGATCTAGTTCTGCCAGACAAATTGTCATGATTCAGTGACTTCTGGGAATTAGCTTCTAATTGTTCGATTATATCTAAATTCGTGATTTTTTTCACGACAATCTTCTTACTAATCACCTTTCGTGGCTTCTTAGGCTTTTTGGTCTGAATATAGGCTGTCTGCAAATTCTCATCTGATGCTGTGTCATCATCTATTTCCTCTTGCGATGCAGGTTTATGTATTGTTTTAATCTTCACTTTACCCTTTTTTTGTTTCTTATTATATTTCCTCTTAACTGGTGGCTTCTTAGGCGAATGGTCTTCCATGACTACTGGACTTAATGAAATCAATTGAGAAGTCTCTCGAAGTGGTAGCAACTTTTTTTTCTTTGACTTTTCCGCCTTATTATTAGGTTGTTCCTCCTTGTCATTTTCCGTTTTCTCGTTTGCATCAGGAAAATTTTCTGCGACTGTCTGTTTATTTTTCTCATCATCAGACGAATCTTCACTGGATGAGGAATTATCTAATACTATTTTATCAAGAAGAACAGATGAACGAGTTCGTACCCAACTGATTGGATGTTTCTTTTGAAATGGTACCTGTGACTTTGAGAACCTAGACATAAAGTTAAATTTCATTTTAAATCTGTAAAGACAAGTCTTAAGCTTACTGTTAAAATATTTCAATGAAAAATTCACCTTCTGGTCCTTGATCTATCTTCTAAGCAATGATACGACCCCACAGAACTAGAAGAATCCCCATCGATATCAAGATTCTCGTTGTCTCTTGCAGAAGGAAACTTCTGAGTGTCCAACTGTTTGGCATTGCTATTATACTTTATTTGTGATTTTAGTAAAACCGAGCGACTCACTGGGAAAGGTGTACCTTCTATAAAGGAAACGCCATCTTTTAAACTCTCTCTATTACTTCTTATGTTCTGGTTCTTATTTGTTCCAGGATCAGATATTTGTGCCTCTTCGTTTCTGGTTGACGGACGACTGCTTGATGTAGAACTAATTCGCTTTGTTCTAGAAATATTTCTTAATCTTTCAATCAAAGACATGTCTTCCAGAGAATTGAAGTAACGGCAGTCGTCGTCTGATTTCTTTTCTGAATTTATTTGTACGGATTTATCAGATGATGATTGATCTATTGGTTCTGTTGTCTTATCATCAATTGTAGACAGCTGTTGAACTCTTTTATTATTTCTATTTCGTACGAGTGAACATCTTTGAAGATTATCCAAAGAAGTATTCATTTGTAAAGATGTACGCACTGTGGATATGCTGTCTCTCTTATCTGAAGCCAATTTCTCTTCATCCATAGACATATTTACATTTGATTTTTCACTTCTGTCTTCAGTTTCTAGATCTGGACTTTCTTCTATTAGATGAAGATTTTCTGTTTGAGCTAAGCTAAATCTACCATCTATAGAAGTATTAACATTGAGTGAAGTATGAACAGTAGCGTTACTATCCTCTTCTTCATTTAACACAGACTTTAAATAAGTTGCAGGCTCCTTAAACAAAGGATTTGTAGCTACCTCGCCGATTTTTGGTTCTATAACAATTGTAAAACATTTTTCTGCTGTCGGTTCTATAATGCTATTCAATTCCACTGTTGATTTTGAAAATCTTTTTATGGTTTTTAATGATCCAAATTGTTTATTACAACTAATTCCACTATCTACTGTTCTATCTAGTGAAGTGTTCACGTTTAGAGAGGTTTCGTGACTGTCTGCCTCGTTGCTGTCGTCGTGAATGATTAATTTTGAACTTCTCATCTCATTATTAGTTTTACTGCAATGTATAACAGGTTCATCCAGATTTGAGTTTTTAGAAGATGCTGATCCCTTAGCAAAGAGCCCTTGTACTTCTGTAATTTCCATAGGTACCGACCTGTTAACAGTAATACCAAGTTCACTAATATCTTGCCTTGTATTTCTCTCAGGAGTTACTTCATCATTAGAGTCTTGTTCTTCATTCAATCTTTCTACATATTCTTCTACGTAAGAAGAACATACACTTGGCGCAACACGTAATATATCATTATTTCTATTGTCACTTAACGAAGTTGCAATTGATAAGTTTAATGAAGTTTTACCATGCCTTAGTGTAGAACTTGAACAAGGGTTTAATTCTTTAGATCGAAGACTTAAGGACACTTTCGATGAGCTGAGTCTTCTATTGGTTCCTGTTAGTATGGGACTTTGATATTGTGAAATTTCCTTTTCCGATGCTGGGCTATTTATTATGTTTTTATTCGAAAGACCTTTCTGTAGAGCAATATTTTCCGTCATTAGTCGTTTCCTCGGTGACTCCAATCCACCATCATTTGACATTGTGGCTTCATCAGAATCGAATTCCATTGTTTTATGTTTATTTTGATCAATTGATTCAGACACGTTTAATATATTTCTTGCCCGATTTTCATCTGACTTATTTTGTTCTTTAAAAAGGCGTTTCTTCCGTAAACCAGATGTAGTACGACATTTGATAGTAGATATATTTTGCCTTCCAATAGATTTCTTTGGTGTACTGATAATACTCTCATTATTTTCAAGGCGATATTCACTTTCTGGAGACTCATCAACAGATTTTTGGTTAGCCTGTCTAATGCATTTATCGGAAGATCTCATAGAAGTCATCTGTACTGGAGAATCTGAGCTACCATCTGACATTGTAACTTGATCCTCCTTTTCTAGGATTAATCGTATTTGGGGTGATCTTAAACGCTCTATAGGTACAAATGCCTCCATCAACTCTTTCTGAATCAAAACTTGACTGGTCCTTATGGAGTATTCATTTTGTTTATCGAAAAGTTGCATGGTTTTACTTAAAATTGCATCTTTTAAGTCTCTACAACTTTCATTTAAAGATTGATCCTTATTTTTAATATTTAGCAAATTGACATTATTTTTCTGAATTTTTGTATCTCGTGTAGGCTTTTTGTATAACGTATTCATGATTCTTTCATTTTGCATTTCATCATCTTTGTTAAGATTTGTCATTACGACATTCATTTTATGCACCTCCTTTTCATTTTTATTTCTCATATTCAGTAAAATATCATTATTTGTAGCATTACTCTTATTTGTTTCATTGCTGCCATCTTTGTCAGTATTGTCAATATCACAATCCTGTAGCACCGATGTGATACCCTTTATCTTTCTTTGAGAACTTTTACGCATCGTAACATTCTTAAATAAACATTGACCAGGAAATACTTTTGAGGAAATGACTGTATCATCATTGGCCACATTAGTCTTATCCAATGAATCAACATGATGATCTTCGACAGAACAATTAGCAAGACTTGAAACATAGCTTAAATTTACTTGCAGAGAACTTCGTCGATCCTTAAAACTGTCATTATTTTCTGGAGCACCTGAATTTATTGTATATTTTTGTATCCCAAGGCTCATTTTCCATAAAGAAATATTCTCACAATCTCAAATAAATATGAGATATTAGTTATTATGTCACGATGTCGGTGTAAACAATGTCTTGAACATCAAATATGCTCCAAAAACGGAAATTCCAAAGACCCATCACATAATGCTATCATGCATTTTATTAGTATGCTCTCACATATTGCATATATAAATTAAACAATGCACAGTTCTTAAGTTCAGAGAGGTTACAAATTAATTGTTTGAACAGAAGTTTACAACCTAAAAACACGCACAGCTCGGCCAACAAGTCACGACATCGTTGTGTGTCCATATTTGTCTACGTCATTGGGAGAGCCAATCACATTGCTTGAACGTTAACCCCACTCCGCAACAAACTCCTTTGGGCATCGGGGCCTAAAAGTTATTCATAGGCGTCGATAAATGTGTAGTCAAAAAACCTGAAATACTTAGAGTTTGTTAAATACAATTAAACAGTCTTGAGCTAGAGCAAAAAAGTAATGTTTTTTAATATTTATGAATTTGTTATATCCTTCGTTCACATAGACATTCGTCCATATGGATGAATAATTCTTGCATCTGAACGGTTTACGTTGGTTTACGTTTTCCCGCGTATCGTTTCGCGTTGCCACTGCTTTCAATCGTATCAAATTTTTGAAACTAAAAATTGTCAAACACTTTTGATTCATTAAATAAATTCCTCTTTCTGATATGCACGGAATATAAAGAACGGTTCCCTCGCGTGGATTTTGTGATGTCTCAACACGGAGCTGCATTGCAAACATATAATCAGGAACTTGTAAAATGTGAGTTACTTAAAAACATAGCCTCTTAAATTACCGAACTGAACATTGAAATGTTTATAAATCATTAAATTTTCGGCTAAACTGCAGAATACGACTCCTTCTTGAAGCTAGTTTGGATTTTTTTTTTTACATGAAGCTCTTCAAGAAGTATTCTGCAGTTTTATCAAATTTTCTATTCAGGAATATGCAATTTTCTTATATGACATTTTTGAATACATAATTAATTAAGTTTACTCTACTTTTGGTTCTTCGTTCTTAGGTTTGGAGGAGATGAAACTCAGGCGAACTGAATTACAAGCACAGATTGATTCGCAGGAAGAGGAGAAAAATAATTTACAACGAGAGATTGAAAAAATGTCTTGCAAATTGACTCGTCTTAATGACAGTCTAGCAAAGAGGATAGCTGTAAGGAATGAGTATGATAGAACAATTGCAGATACAGAAACTGCATATATGAAGGTAAACTTTGATGATTTGTTATACTTCATATATAAAAATTTGAACTAATAATAGCTTTGATTAAACGTTGTGGAATCCCAATAGACAACATTGACACAGTAACTCTGGCACATGCTCCAATTCGGTATAATTAATTACACTGTGATATAGAATAAAATAGACTTTTTGTTAATGATGTATAATTTGCATTGCTTTATTACATACATATATTATATTCTGTTACTAATAATATATTTTTCTTATTACTAAAACCAATCATATCCTTAAGAATGGAATATATATGACACTATTATATCATTAATATGAATGTTTATAATGATGTCATTATCGTTTGTTACAGATCTTGGAAAGTTCACAGCTACTTCTCAACATGATTAAAAGGGAGGCTACGAGCTTAGATCAAACTTTAGTAAAGACCAACATGGACAAGCAACCGTTTCGACAATGAGGGCAAGTCCTTAGTTTTGAAAATATATTTATTAAAATATTGATCTTTTCCATAGTTGGCACATTGCCGCTGACTATGGTTTAACAAGTACAAAATTGTAAATATATAGGTTTATAAAGTATTATTAACAGTGTAGAATATGTTTATACATTGATGAACTTTTATACAGTATTTTCACATACTTTCATCATCACAATGCCTAACGAAGGCGTATATGTATTTATGTGGCATAATGTTATATCGTGTTGGTAAGCAAAGAAGTGTAGATGCCTTTTGTAATAAAAGTTCAAACTAATATGCTTTAATAATAATCATTACATGTTATATGAGATTCTCTTAGGTTTTTGTCTTTTGCCTTTTGTAATAAAATTTCAAAGAACTAATATGCTCTAATAATAGTCATTACATGTTATATGAGATTCTCTTAGGTTTATGCTGCAATTATTTAATTTTTGTTAGGTTAATAACATTGCGTACTAGAGTGCTCAATCTTAAATGGCTCCGCAGATACATTTGTTCTGACATTTTTATGTACTACTAAATACTAAATATTTGAAAAGATCTTAAAAACATTTCAGCACAACTCTACAAATATAATGAAATACCATGAAAACTTGAATATCTATATGGCTTCATTTTCCTACACAGGCTATGTAAAATAGATATGATAGAAATCTATTTGGAATAATTATCATCAATGAGGCAATCGCATTCAGTACAATAACATTTTAAATAATTGTATATTACCAAGTTCTTAATACTGTCATCAAGCGAATAAGGATATTGGGCAACATTATATTAAATCTTAACTAAGCATTCCCTAATGCCTTTTGTTCGTTCCATATATCTAATAATTCTTGTGGATCTCCGTATCCATGCGAAGAAATTACATATTTATAATTATATTTCGTATAGTCTTTCTTATAGAAATGAAATTCTTCACAATGAAACGGTTCAATTTCAGCCTTCTTAGCGACCAAGCCCAAAAAAATATCATCGAATCTAAAATGTTTTGTGTAAAGACTAGTATAATACATATCTAGAAGCGCTTCTTTCGATAAAACATAAGCACCAGCAGTTACATACGGTGGCCACAAATGGTATGGATATTCCTTTAGCGAAACATACCATTTGGAGCTTCTGTGTCTGTGCGGCGATGACACAAAAACGAAGCCGGCGAACAATCTCACATCTTCAGGAAGTTCAAAATCGAAAACTTGACGTTTTGTTCTCTTTGACAGAGACTTCATTGAGTTTGATGTGTAAACAGGGACTTCGAACACTCTTTCACTTCCTTGTAACGTTGGAGATGGAAATTTGGTTTTCTCATGATTTGTCCAGCCTGGTTTGCGTCTCATTGCTATTTTTTCCTTAGCAGTTGCCCGCTTACTACGATTTAATATAGTGGAACTTGGCTTTTCAAATATTTCCAATATTGGTTTCGGAGAGGCCCAATGTGTAGTTTGACTTTCTGAGACATTCGTTGAAACAGAATCCACTGTAGCTTTTATCTCTTGTTTGTCAGGAAACTTGGTTTTGTTATGATGTTTCCAACCAGGCTTACGTCTCATCAATATCTTCTCTTTCGCAGTTGCTCTTTTGCTACGATAAGTTGTTACTGTATTATTTTTATTGTTCTCGGTTAAGTCAAGAGGCACTGATATATTTAACATGTCGGATTCTTTTATTTCCCTTTTGTGTCCACCTAGTTTTCTAGTATCTCTGAAGTAGTCTGGATAGTATGTAGGATTACGTATAAATCTTAGAACGTTCTTAACTGAAACGTAAACGTCGTCGTCTGCGAACATATAGAACTTGGAGGTGCTGCAATAATTCACTACCCACTTGAATCCCATCATTGTTTTAATGGTATTATTATAATAAGAGTCCACGAAGTCCGCTTGTACGATGTCTTTATATTTAGCAGCTTCTATTTGCACTTTTGGTTGAAGTTCTTCGTCGTCAGGCCGGACACCCAGTAAAAAAATTGTCCTTGTTGGCACATCAAAGAACCGTTTCTCAAAGCCCCAGGAATTCCGTATGGCTAGCCTTCTATCAAAGTGATCGATAGCAGATTTGACTATAAAGACAATCTTCAGTGACTGATACTCGTTTCCTGAACACTTATCTCTTACGTCAAATGTATAGTTATAATTATATTCATTTATGGGACTGACATCTGGTTTTTCATTATGTCGAATTTGTTCCACAAAGTTATGCACATCTCCATTATATGGGTATATGAAATGCTCGTCATAGGTAATTTCAAACAAGTGCGTGAAGGCTCCAAAATAATCTAAAACCATAATAAGTGCCACACTTGCACAGACATGCTTCAGTTTGATTCTTGTTGCCAGCCTAAAGCTCAATTGAAAACACGGTCGCAACAAGCAATACATTTTGACACAAATCCTTGCTCAATATAATTATAATTTAACATAATAGCATCCTCGGTTCATCCATATCGATCTGAAAAAATAAAAGAAGTACAGTTTTAAAAACACATTAATGTAGCATATATCATATTAAAATGTACTGATATATTCTGACATAAAAATTGACTTATATATCATTCATAAATATCCACTAAAAAATATAAATGTAATTACATTAGGGATGCGGTAGGTTATAATATGGACGGCAGAAACCTAAGAAGTGCAGCTAATCAATTTGAGTTACAGAGAATAAATATTGACGAATAATAAACTAAATTTTCAGTATTTAATAAAAAAAATTTTCTATTAAATTATAATTAATGAAAATCATTAACATTTCATCGGCAGGCGATGTTTATACAATTAGAAACGTAACCTCTAAAGAAATGTTCACTCTACCTGCGTATTGCGGCAAAACCTTTACGCGTAATTAAATAAAGTTGAAACATAAATACTGGTTACATGAAAAAAAATACAACAAATGAATAAAAGAACCATCTGTTTAATAGAATCTAAACCAAACAGTTTACAATCGTATTATACTTTTTCGCCGGATGAAAACAATATGTACGGTTGGTTCTTTGACCATATTATTCTGCCACTACGCAAAATTGATGTTTCAAATTCAATTAAAACTGTGATCGTTTATAAATTTCTAGCTGCGGATTCAATCAAATAGACGTATGGAATCGTTTATTCTTTAAAAATTCGATAATAATATTTAAATACGAAAGAAAATACCAGTTTAATAATCCATTGCATTACACAGAAAACCAATGCCAAGGAACAAATCTTCTGTGTATAGTCATTATGCAAGTATTAAATTACTTATTGATCATTCTAAACTAATTACTTTTAACAGTTTTTCATTGTATAATTATTACATTTGTTACGTTACGTTACAATTAACAATAAATGTATTTCAAATTAAAACTTGCACAGTTGTTAACATGAATATTAAGAGTCTACGATTTCAATTTCTTATAGATTATTATTACAAAGTTTAATTGTAATTATTCACTAATACCTTATGAAAACGATTATTGTAAAAATTTAAATCTCCCTATTCATAACGCGTTCGATTCTTTTTCGATTCCGCCACAATGTGCCTCTTGGCGCCTCTCTCGCCGAATGATTTTGCTTGGTACCGTGTGCCGACAAGTGCTGCCACCTCATAGTAGGTCGCGAACTGCACGGTTAGTCAAAACATCGTTGCATTTTAGTTCTATTTATAGAAAACAACCTCGTATCCGTAGTTTTTCATGATTTTTCACGTGCCCCTAAAAAAGGATACACCCCGGAACAACATTGGGTATCGATCGCGCGATTTTGGAAAAGTTCAACGACCTTGGGGTAATTGTGACAAGAGAGGCACCGGCCATGTTTATACCGTAGTGAATTTGAGCAGCGGCCCGAAATTAATAGTGATTTTCTCGTGAACTCTTGTGATTCTCGCCGCGTGTTTCGAGGTTCATTCGCGTTGACAGGCGACCTTACAAAATGGAGTCCAGCGAGAGGGGTAAGTTCATAGATTAAACATAAAAACCCTTTCAATATTGAGCTCTGACACAAATCGCGGCTGGGGGCAATGGCAGTGTCAGGGTCGAAACGGAACTAGTTCAGTGACCGCATTCGCGCAATCTTCCATGCGTTTTCCTGAGTGAATCCACGAAAATCAAAGCATCTTCTAATCGTCATGCATATCCCAATAAAAAATCTTGAGTTACTTGACATAATTCTCCGAGTTTCATACTCTCGGCGAAATCTATGTCACGCAGCTCACTTTTGCCCATGACTGTACGCTCTCTGCTTGTCCGCTCCCTTGCTGCTCATTCCTTCGCACACGTTAGTATATCTCAATTTACCGCCTCTTTTGCACGTGTCCCGCACGTATAACTTATGCCGTCTTGTGTTTTCAAACAAACTAACCGTCAGCCAAAAGATTTTCACAGAGAATCCCAAGAAATTACGATGAGTACCAAAGGCCCTTGCAACAAGGGATTCTATAATATCCAAGTGCTACAGCCATTACAGAGTTATTAATTAACCTCAAACTCTACATCGATAAATCCCGATTCGATCGAACATTCGATAATTATAAGATTATCTTCTGCATTGATTTTATACTCTGCTTATCGACCCTTTTGACTTGACAGGGCACGTGAGACATTCTCTGGGTACTGTACACATGTTGTATAGTGGCGACACCTGTCGCCCACTGCTGGCCTACCTCAAGCTTCCGTGAATTATGCATCCCTTGTGAATCACCCCTAATGTTCACCCTTACTTCGCCTCAATGGACGTAGGGCGAGTGGTATTCAGTGTTTGACTAATTTGCAAATTAGTAGATTCATTGTCAATTAAATTTTCAGCTCGCCCATTACCATTATTTGCATTTTCCGTAACAACGAGGAGTAATAAGATTGTTCTTTTCTTTTAGAAAAGAACAAAAAAACGATGAAGGGTGGAGTCGGTTGTTATTTATTGCCAGCAGAATGGAGTGTCAGGAAACTGCATGGAAAAAACGAAGAAACAAAAAAGTAATTGTAAATAGAATCTTATACTTATGGACTCCTGTCATTTGTATAATTCTGATGCTCATGGAAGAGACATTACAGAGTCTTGTGTATTGATGCGAGAGAAACCGTGAGTTCCTCTCAAATGTTTTTAACCAGTTACTTTGAATCTTAGATAATGAGGAGTGTCAGAACGTAACGTCAAGGACAGGCGATAGTCAACAAGTTACATGTATCCATTACTAATGCATTTACTATATATTATATATAATTTAATAAAACTTGAATTGCCCATCGACACGCCAAGATCTGGTCGTGATTTCGTTGGACTTGTAGCTTCACTATAATAATTCAAATCAAGCAGAGCCATCAAGCACTTCTTGCGGTTTTAAAATTACAACGAATAGATAAATTCATTTGTTCTGATGTCAGAATCATTCTTCATTATTCTAAGTCCAAATTTACAATGGCTCTGTAATATTTGTTTTGTATCGCTGCATTTTCTAGCATAAAAACCGTGACGTGATATTCTCAGAGTTAGGAGACGTCCAGTATCTTTTACCACTTGCCATTAAGTGCAGTAATTTTTTTTCTTTTAGTATTTGGCAGTTTATCCAATCAAGTCAGGATGCCTTGGATCAGAATATTCCACATTCTTCTGTCCACTTCCTCTGCTCTACCAGCAACACTCTCTTTTAAAATAATCGAAACTACGTGCCCACCGATTGGCGTTCAACGAGGAGTACTAAATCCGTAATGAAATAGAGAATGGGGTAAACTAATGGACGAATGAATTAGAATGAAGGTTAGGCCTTAAAATAGAGCTAATGTTGCTATCCAAGCTTACCGTTAATTCTGTAGGATAATATTATATCCCCAATTGTAAATTTCACGAAAATTCTGCCCCCCATGCGTTTTCTAATCCACCCACCATATTTTCTTTCTCATCCTTAATCACTGCACCGGGCTCCACCCTCGATCCTTTGTTTTTTTAACCTCTTTGTCACGCTTCCTTTTTTGCCCCTCTTTCTTGTTATATAAGTCCAAGGACGTGGTGCACGCTATTCTATCCTCTACGTTCACGGCAGCTCAGAATAATATACATATATATAGTAGCTGTGCTCTGCCATGATATACAACACGCTATACCACATTCCAGCTATACCGCGTTCATGCTTTTCGTTCTAATGTTGATCACCGTGACAAACTGTAGATCAAACCAGTTTCATTGAACGGCGATCGATCATTTGGATCTTTTAATATTTGATATAAATTTAGCCTTGATATTTTTCTCTTATTCTCACACCCCTCTCTGTCTTTCTCTTTTATTTAAAATTCCTTCCTTATTATCTTCCATTAGCTTTCGCTCTATCAAGGCAACCTCGGAATTTGCATGTGCAGCCTCCTGGCAATTTTTCAACAATCCTCCTCGATTCAAAGGTTCACCAGTATAAACTGTCAGTCAACCTGAAATCCCACGTGGCTTTGTTATTCAATGTCAACAGTACTGTCAGACAGAACACTTACGGTTAGTCATTTAAAGTTACCAGACACTCACCCTACCCGAGAATGACGTTCAGACGTAATTTTGAGTTTCGATACTATTTTCAAAATCACTCGCGTTCCACGTCCTGACCTTCCTTATCGTTATCTTAAAATAGAAATCAAGTCTCGCAGATCTGTTTTAATTATTTTTCATTTTCCTTTCTCTCTCTCCCTCCAACCAAGCCCAGCCTCACCTGGTCCCTCTTCAACTCGAAACCCGGGAACTCGACCAAAAGGTTAGCGCTCGACACTCGTCCTTGGCTCGTCTCCATTGCTGAATTCGTTCCTAGTTGCCAATTATAATATCTCGCGATTGCCAAACTTTTTTTTTAAGCAGGAGAAATACGTGCACTCATTAAAAATTTGCGTGGTCAAATTATTTAATATCTCCCACGTCGCTGCGCTGGAGGTGAATTTGATTTTATTAAAATTGATACAATTTCAAATTTTCCCGCCACTTAAAAAAATCCATTCGTCCTCGTCCTTACGCCATACGGATATCCTGAGGCTACACTATCCATTAGCTCGTCTCTACGATACACCTTTTCCTCTTATTAATGACGCGACGCAACACCTAGTCCCATTGTTATGCAATCTTTATCACGCATTGTCATATAAGTTCCCACGGAGCGAGTTCACGTCACGAACCCACTCGCCCATTGCCAATGAGTATCCAAGCTGGTTTCCTCGATGCTTCCTTGTAACTTTTTTTATTTTTACTTATAAAAAGGTAAACATCACCTCGGAAGCATAATCGCCTCGTGTACGTTGCGCTTACGACGCCTTGTTCTAGGATCGATATTATCGATTACGTACTTTCACTCGATATACTGCCGCCACGCTGTGACGACGTGGTAACTGCGCAACGGCGCTTCGATTTAAAACGAATCTCGAGCGAAACCGTTATTATTATTAGGACGCGCGCCATTCTTCGGGACTTCTCCTCGCTCAATGTCATATCCTAACGAAACTTTCGGTAGCAGCTTGAATATTATTTTTTGATTTCTTTTATTGCTTTGCTCTTCTCACTTTACGTGCAACCAATCTTGCACGTGTCTCTCGGGACTTGGCACGAACCCATCGAAATTCCACTGTGACTAATAAATCTTACCTTCGTAGTCCGCGGTGTCGTTTTCCCGATTAAACATTAATGGCTGGTTGCGTTTACTTTAAGAAGTCGTTATCGAGAACGGATTTCTAGGCACTTTGCAACGCGCTTTATGGTCGCCGGTGAATAATCAACGATTTCGTAATTCGAGATATTTTTTTTTACGACGAAGTTCGCATATAGTGCGTGTATTTGTGTATATTTTGTAACTTTGCGCAGCTGCTTAAAGCAGTGTGGCACGGGGTACATGACCAGCGCAAATTACGAACGATCAAACCTGATAACGTCGTGCCACTGATAACGGACTCTATTACGTACAGATAATCGATAAGAGGTACGCGTCAATATTTATATAGAAACTCGTGTCGTTTATAGGACATAAATAACGCATTGCTTTTCATCGTTTTTACTTATCTTCACGCCTATGGGACATTCCCAATGGCGGATTGCACTGCTGGCAATTAATAATTTATAATCTACTGTCTTCTCCTTCCTCCGCTGCTCCGCTCATGTGACCTTCCCGTCGTTACGGAACTACGCGAATTAATTTAAACGCATGTCGAATCGCCGGATTGTGTCGTCTCTCTGAATTTTTGCATATGCCGAAGTCTCGTAAAATTTTATCTTTCTCGTGGTGTCTTTCGATGTCGATGCCATTATTCTTTCGTGTATTTAAATTCCTCGTAGGTGCAACACCAGATCCCGTTTTACAGCTTGGGTTTACATGTGCGCGAGAGCGCTGCGCATGCAGATTGTATTACGCAACGATTTATTATTGTTGTCCTCGTCAAGGACGCCGTAGACTCTGCCTCGCAAAGTTTCATACCGGGTACGCGTCGCGACGCGTAATTATTTATCGAGACGTCGTATCGTTACTCGTTTCGTTTTTCATTCCTCCAAGATCGCCGAGAGATACTGCGCTGCGAATCGGTAATAATTCAAGATGGCCGACTTTGAAAATTTAAATCGATCGGTCCGTTACGCGTTTGGCGTTGCTCTTCCGATAAGCTAGGAATCTTCCTTACCGACCGAGAATCGTCGTTATTTATCGTCGCGTACGCTCGGCCAATTGGGAAATTCCGTAAGTTACGGATAACTCGGGCTCGGGAGGCCAGACAGTATAAATAAATGTAAATGGACTTATGGCAGTTTCCTATACGGATTGCTTTAAGGTGATATCACATGCAACCGACAGAGACGAATGTTGTCTGTTGGCGATAGCTGTTATTGGAGTGTCGCCTTATCTTTCGGAGCTTTCGAGCCGTGTTTTTCTTCTTCTTAGTCGCTATTTTATGTTATTCAGTTACGAGCTTTACGTATCAAGGCGGTATACGCATTGATCGCGGGGTGCTCGCTCAGTGTCGCTCGAAAAGTTTCGGCGGCAACGCTGGCTCTCCGGGCGAGCGACGGCTTTACGGAGGTTGGCGGGGGTGCGACCCTGGGTCTCTCTTGGGGTGGGGAGAAGAGTGCATTCTGCAGACAGAGCTCGTGCAATTGGCTGGAAGGTGCATCCAGTGGGGCGAACTCTCTCTCTGTGTGTTTCTGTACATATATATAGGTCAATGTCAGGACACTCCAGTGCAGTTTAGCATGACTCACCTACTGACCCAGTTCTCACTCGAAGCGCCCCATGCGCGACACCCTCGTTTCACGGCCCTGTCTTACCCGGTCACGATTCGTCCCCAGTGCCACTTCAGGAATAAGGGGATGCTGTTCCGTACCATCCAGAGAATCTCTGGCTCTAGCGATCGGTCCATCGTTGTTACGTGTCCCGAATTCTTTATGAATTATTTTTTTAATCTTTTTTTTTTGGCGAGATCATCGTATGACAAAGTAAATTTTATATTTCGACAGGACGAAATATTCTCACCGATTTTTCGCCCGTATACGCGGATCGTTAATTTTAATTGAAATTCCATACGACGCTCTCCCGTCGGATGCCATTCCGGCACGCTAATTCCCAGAGCGCGATAAAGCCACACGAAAGCGTGTTACTTGGAAACGATCGTCAGGCTCCAGACGATACGAGGTCGCGCGGGGTCATTCGAAAGCCCAGGGTTTCCCGAGGGTCTCTTACCTACACGAGACTGCCGCGAGGACCCGGATCGATCCGGGAGCTCCGGGTGTGAACACACCCGGTTCCTTATTCCTCTTCTTTGTATTTTTCTCTCGTCCTCCGATGACTCTCGTCCAACCACCCACGATTTCTACGTCCAACCCTGCCGACCCTCCCCCCAGTGACCCCTGACCCATAAGGTCAACGATATAACGGGGAACGGATAATTTGGACCCTCGATCATTCGGGATCTGAAAATAATCCTGGAATTAGAAAGGTACCCTTGGATCAAAGAAAATCGAGCGTCCACGATGCGCTTAGATTTTATTTTATTTTTTTTTTTCCTAACGTTAAACCCCGTTCCCAAGCGACAGATTTTTTTTTCATTGCCAACCCTGACATTTTTTTTCTTCGGATTACCTTTCTGACATTTTCAAGCGGGTTTTTTCTCAATTTTTACATATCACAGGGTATCCGCATTTTTGTTGTATCGTACTTCGGGCGGACGCACAATCGATTCTTCCGAGCGTTAGAATTGCATTCGTTACAGTTCCATTGTGTACGGATATAATGGATCGTCGATCTTGGCGTTGTGCGTACTCCTTGCTTTTGTTTTCTTATTGGCTCTACACGCTATTTATTAAAATTACGTCGCTCGCGGTTTGGTTTGTAGTTTCGTTTTTGTTTTTTTTTTATTTTTATTCTACTTCAGGGAATCTTGTTTATTGCGACGGACTGCGACCGTGTAGAAAGATTCGCTCGTTAGAGACTCGCGCTCGTAAAATTCGGTTTTATTTAGCAAAAAAGTTTCCCCGTATCTCCCCTCCGTCTCCTCCCCTATCAGCATCACGGAAACTTTACCAGCGATTAGCTTCTGTGCTTTATCTATCGTCGTCTTGCTTTCTCTTGTACGTACGCAGTTCGCTTGATTGTGCACACCGAACGACTCGTCTGCGCATGCGCAACGCGAGGGTTAATCGGGGAAACGAATTGTATTCGATGGCGGCAACTTTTAATTATCTGCTAAATGTCAAGGTCCTCGAGGTAACTGACAGCCGCACACCAGTGGTTGATACTTTTTTTTCTTTTACTTTTTTCTTTACCAGATTCCTTTTCATTACGACGATTGTCACAGGATCATCCCATGGAAATTTACGCGTGTCAGATTTATCAGAACGATACATTTTTATTGGTGGGGTTGTTTAATGTAATTTTTGTGGTCGTTTCTATGAATAAATTTTATTTCTTACTCAACTCTGTTGCTTTAATAATTTCTTTTTGCTTTTTGTTTCAGGTGAGCCTTTCAAATTTCATTCGTCCTCTTTATTCCAGCTGAATGACTGTCGTCTTATCACGGCCATTGATTACGGACCAACGGTATCAGCAAAACTCGTAAGAATTAGGGAGAACGATTATCGCCGTAACCTGAAGTTGGCTGCGGGTGGTGCATTACGCGAAGTTGGTCAAGGTCTCGCGACGTCAGCGCCGTCGAGAGTTTGCGCGACTTCAGGGAACCAATAATCCAGCAGCTACCCCGTCGCTGCAACATCAGCCCCCCCTAGGAACGTACATAGATATCCTAGACGCTGAGCGTCCCGACGTCCTGACGCTTTTACTTGGACAATCGTCCGTCTCGTATTATAATTTGATGATAAATCGAACCGTGCCTCTCTCTTTTTTTTATATTTATTATCGCTCTCTGTCGCGAACCTTATGCTTGGTTTGCACGTTGTCTTAATGTAAATTTGCATTTTTCTTCCTAACCTTGCACGGAATTTTTTAATCGAGCTTTTTTAAGTCTCTGATAGGTGGTAATTTTTTTTTGTTACATTACATGATTGCACTAAACTTAAATCTTCTTTAAGTTAGGTTATTATGTTCTATCAACCTAATGGGAAATTCTGTTTAAATCTTCTGCATTTATATACTGTCGCTCTCGTGTGCATTGTAATTATGGATATTTGCTTAAGGTTATCATATATTTATTATGCAACTTGGTACATCTGTACACTCGTTGCAGCCAACATCAATCAGAACGGAACTACCCCACGGTATGGGCTCGGCTAAACTTGACTCGACCTTCACCTCGCGTGCACGTGGCTGCAGGTTAGCGTCGCGACGCCGAATAACGCGGACGAGGCTACAATTAGCAATCGATAAAGCTCATTTTCGCTAATTCAGCCCCATCCTATCCCCTCCCTTTCTATGTAACTGACAACAGGCACTATTGTGCATGGTCTCGTATGGGTTCACGCGTGACGTCATGTTTGCCGTAGGGTCCTTAGGATCGATTAGGACACTTGCAATTTTTCAAAATTTACTGGACGAGACTTAATTTGAATTTTTCAAAAATCAAATTCCTTACGTGTATTGCGAGGTTACCAGGAGGCTTTCACGATCCGAGATATTTCGTAACGTCGGTAATGCGCCGAACTCTGTCGGTAAGGAAGATTAAGAAAAAATCCTCAAGAATTTTTTTCCACCTGTGACGTCGACTAACTAGCTTTTGCCGTGTATGAAAAATAGGATCAAATTTAAAAATGATTTCCACCGTGTCATTCTGACGTACATGCAATTTTATCGCTAGATTTTCATGGCGGAGACTTCTTTAAAAATTTTCAATTCCCATTACGATTATCGAATTTGTGACGAGCGTCGTGCAGAGGATCAAAATAGTCCCGAGGGAACGAAGTTCACGGATACTCAGAGAGGTGTATGCAGGCATCGATCGTCCTTAGGAGTGGCGCCCGAGCAGGAACACGAAGATGAACCTGGAGAGGTGGATCATTCAAGGACAAAGGAAACCATCGCGTGCGCAACGGCGATAATATCCCGTCTGCGTAAATGGTAGATCCCGAAGGAGCAGCCAGACTGCTACCGAGGTTATAAAAGGATCTGCAAGTCTTGTAATCCTGACCACCTGTTATTTGTATCCTTGATCCTTATTTTCTACTTTTTATACCCTAGTCCTGCACGGGTGCCGGATCTTGGACTTGTCTATTTTTATTATAAAATTGAGACATCCTGATCCTTCGTTTACCGTATGCGTTTAGGTTGCTGGACAAAAAAAAGTGCAAAGTTTTGTATTTTTATTTTAAGCGATTCGAAATTCCCGCACTTTTTTTTAAATACCGTTGGCACCGTAGGAATTCGCCTTACCGACCGAGCCAACCGTCAACGTCTACCTTACACGTGTTCTTCCTCCCTTTTGTTCTATCCAGTGTCTAACGGTCTCGTTACCCTATAGTCAGCCAGTCAACCTGGCCCAGTCTCCTCGGGTTCCTTATTAGCAGGCAAAGGGAACGATTGACCATCGAAAATATTTTAAGCTTTCATACCGCGAACAATGACGGCTCTGATTGCTCCTCGATGCTTTAGAATTAGGAGACGATTCTTTGTCTTTTTTTTTCTTCCTCCTTTTCTCTTATTGTGCACCTAAAACGCAGCTGCACCTTCCCTGCTCGTACATTTTCATGGTCGTCTATGCCTACCCTACTTCCTTCCGTCTTCGTTGCACCACGGGCCGTTTTCTATTTCCACCCCGACTTTCCCCTCGTCACCACCCCTCCTTAAGGCTTCTTCTTCGTCGTCGCTGGCATCTGGGTTACTCACTTCCGGTTGCTCACTACGGTTTCTGTGAATTTTTTTTTTCTTTTTCAGTTCACAGTCAGACGTTAATCAATATTTTTCCGAGTCCGATTGTTTAAATTGAATTTAAATTGAAAATATTTTTTTTTGTTTTCGTAGCACTACTCAATGACGTTTCTCTGTTTCCGGAAGTCTTTCCCTTCTTTGGTATCCCATCCGGACATATCGTGAACTTCCGGTGTCCCTTCTATCACCCACTTCCTCTCTCCTCCCTCCCACCCCCACGTCTTCTCCGTATCGCTGCTCTTCACTCCCTCTCCCCTCTTCTCCCATATCACAGACCTATACGTCCTTCTCTCTTTATCACTCCCCGCCACTGTCTCCTTCTTCGTCTCACCCTCGTTCAGGATCCACCAGTCCTAAACTCCCAGCTCGCGTCTCATCCGGGGGAGAAACCAGTTCCGGCGAAGAATGTAAACGGAATATCGCCAAGTCCTGTTAACCTTTTCTCGTCCTACCCACTGCGCCCGCAAAAACCAGATGCAGCCAGTATACATGTATACATACATACACAGAATATTATACGTACCAGAGACTCCTTCGCTATAAGGACCAACTTTGTAAGGCCCGAGTCTGTATCGGAATACACGATTCCGTCGATGCAATTTTATAAAGAAAAAAAGAAGAGTTCTCCAGACATCCTTGTACAGTCTATACAAAAAAAAAGGAACATCCTACTAGTCAATGGGTTTTGACGAATGGATTCTGTCTCCAATTTTTTTTATTTTTTTTCCACACTTTTCTAATTTCAATTTAATTAATGCGGGTCCCCCGTCCTTTTCACTGCCACAAGTCCCCAATACTACCGTCAGGGATCTCTTTAAGAATATTTGTGCACCACGCCATAGACTCTCACGTGTATTCCAGTCGGTAGTAGACCGGGCTCGCGCGCAGTGTGGCAAAGTCTCTCCTGTCGACGGAGTAGGCGGCTAACCTTGACAACCACACGCAAGACCCGGCAGCCTAGTGCTATACTATAGAGTAGGTACGTACTATATAAACGCGCAGGCTAGTGGTTACCGGCGATTGTGTTTTCGCCCTGAGGAGAGTGGTGGGGGGGGGGGGAGGGTGAAGCAAGTGGGAGGGAGAGTGGGAGCACATGGCTGGCTGGCATATGGGCCAAACACTGGCCGGCCGGCGGACTGCAAAAACCTCGATACTTCCTCGAAGATAGGCTGCGCGAGGGAAAGAAAAATATACAGGGTGTCCCAAGAGTAGCTCGACAGGACCCAAACACGACGTTGATAATTGTGACGGCTGGATGCACAAACTTCCGAATTCTGGGAGTGACTGGAATTTTTTGGATTTTTTTTTTGAATTTAAAAAGACACGTCACACTTTTGACGCAGGGTGCGCGGTGGTTTGATTGAATTTTTGAAAACGAAGGAAAGAAATTGCGTCATCGTTCTCGGCTCGGGGAACAACGTTAGTGCGTAATTTTGCCGCTTTGCGCCATCCTCCACCGGGGGGGTCTGTAGGGTCCGCTTCAAGGTGCGTTTCCACGAAGCGATAAGATCCCGCGAAATTCTTCCACAATCACCCTATGAAATGGCTAAGGCGATTCCCGGCAGCACTTGTTTGCATTGGCGAACGGCCGATACTCGGCCGCAAACAGTCTTATCGATGGCTGCGCCGTATTGCGAATAAGAGGGCAGAAGGAGTTTAATGCAATTTACGAAGCGAAGTGCGCAGTTGTTGCGTACGACGTTCGTTCGTCTGACGCGAGAGGGAAGACACGGGTACCTGGGAGTTTGTTTGTCATGGCTATTGGGTTATACGGGTAGGTCGTCACGGTATTCAAATTTTGCCGCTCTTTATTCGTATTGTCGATTAGAATCTATCCGGAGATGCTTATGTGCGCGGGATTCAACGAAACTTCAGGAAGCTTCGGTACATTCGCTTCCGCAAGCGGCGCTCGAGTTTCTACGCTATTCCAATGTTCAACCCCGACGTAGCCTTGACGTCGTCACGAGCGTCGTGAGCGGGTCGGGTCGGCATTGGAAAACATGGCATTGTACGAGTGTGAGAGAGAGAGGAGAATCTCTCTCTCTCTCTCTCTCTCTCTCCCCCATTTTGACCGTGCACTAGAACTTGACTCCTAAGCTCAAGCGCAAGCTCGATGCGTCTCCCATCCCTTTCATCCCCACTACGACCACCCGATGGTTCTACGACGCCTTACTCACCGGGCGGGTCTTTGCTGCACTCTCCCCACTGGGCGTCCTCTGCTCTCTCTCTCTCTTTACGTTTCCCGCGCGCTCTGTCGCTCTCTGCGCGCTATCTGACTCGTTTCGCGCTCTCTCTCTCTCTCTCTCTCTCTCTCTGGCCGCGCTCACATGCAGCGCCGTCGCCGGCCGGCGATCACTCAGTCGCCTTTAGCGCCGTGCAACGCAGTCACTCAGTCAGTCGGTGAGTGGAGTCGGTCTACAGGTATTCTCGCGTATTTAATCGCGTACACGCGCACCTAGCGTCGCGACGCCCAGCACCCCGAAGAGGAATCAACGTACGGTTTATGAAATTTTTTCAAAGTTTATGGTGTTATCATCGCGTACCGACGGCGACACGTCAAATTTTGGATTTTATCTTTTGGGCAAAAATAAACGAAGCCAATCGACGTCCGAGGATTTGATTCGGGATTTTGGAGTCTGTGAGCTGAGCTTTAGTCTTTTTTTTTCTTCTGGTTTTTAAATTCGCTCCGGATTTGTGCATCTCTCGGCTGTGTCTGACCTTCGCGGCTCTTACTACTCGTGCTTCTTTAATAGAATTTATCTGCTTCCCGAGATGGAATTTAATTCTTCTTTTACGGAATCATCTTTGAGGTTTTATTTTCCTTAGGGTTATGTACTGAGCTCTATTACAGTTGCTCTTGTTGATTTCATTGGAGTACGTGCTATCCGATTGCCGCTTTATTCAAATCTCCCGCCATTCAGTGCTCGACGCGCTCTTATGTGGCTACTTGGAATTCAATCGTGAGCTTTCTGATTTTGTATTCGTGACTAATAATTTTGCCGACTTTTTTTTTAGTTTTGTCGATTTAGAGGTTTTTGGGGAATTTTTTTTTAATCTCCGCCGTCGCTTCATTCAAACTCACCTGCACTCTCCTACCCTGTGCTCTTGATCTCCCGCGGTATTCGAAGCTCCGTCTGACCCCGACGTCGACTTTACTACTGCGTCGTGCATGCATACATTTTTCTGATAACCTTTTTTTTTCTACTGCCATTTACTACCAC
Organism: Trachelus stipa; assembly: GCA_036026315.1. Classification (NCBI taxonomy): domain Eukaryota; kingdom Metazoa; phylum Arthropoda; class Insecta; order Hymenoptera; family Cephidae; genus Trachelus; species Trachelus stipa. The sequence goes on from JAYRCB010000003.1 coordinate 524,821, forward strand.
GTAACAACGTCACTCGTGGAAACGACGCTTTACGCGACGCTCGTTCGTCTTACGCAATCCGCGTCTCCTTAATTGATTCTACGTAGGAGCGTCGCGACGACCATTGCAAGCGTGTTTAAAGGACGAGTGAAATTTTTTTTTTCTTTCTTGCGACGCTTTTCGCATCTGTACGTCGTAGTTGCAAAGTGATTACGCGACGTCGCGACGGCGTTCACACGGTCCAATGACCAGGATAGGGGCTGATTTTATAGAAATTCAAGAATTTTAGTAACGAAACTTTTTTTTACGGCTAATGGTATTTCGGGAATTCCAGAGCAAGTAGCTACGGACTTTACGACACAGACAGACTCACGATGGCAGTCATACTGTCTGCCCAACCGATGCCAACTTAAGGCTAGTTCACAGTGCGCATGTCGTCGAATAATCTCGAGGCCGGTGGAAAACTATTTCTCGCGATACAGAAACGACGACGGGAGCCGTCGCGACGCTTCCTCGTTGCATCGGACGATGTCGTTAAACTGCGGCCGACCCCCCTCAATCCCCCCCTCCCACAGTCATTGAAACTCCCCCTCAATCCCCCCACGGTCATTGAGACCCCCGACACTCGAGCTGCGACGTTAAACGTCGACTTTTCGTGGTAACGCTTCGCGTTTCCGTTTATGGCGGGAAATTTGAATTTCTATTTTTAAATTCTCACCTACTCAGTGCGGATACCGTTGCTTGTATGATTATTAATTTACACTCGGCGTTACAAATCTTTAGAATTATTCTGTACTCTGACGTAATTACCTGATAATTGTACTTCGAATACCGTTAATTGGTTGTTAATAAAAAAATGTGTAATTGCCTATAAAAAAAGTTTATCCGATACGCTTAGAATCGCGAGTTCCAAGGCTCCTCGGTACTGTGATTATTCTAGTCCAGTTACAGCCGTCTGCTTCTTCTCAGCTGACTTCCAATACGCTATAACATTTACGGTGATATCGTTTGATCGATCGATCAATCGATCGCGACTAATCGACTTTGCACAGTCATAACTCTATCCTGAGTTCTTCGATGCTGCAATTTTCTTTGCTAGTTACTTTTCATCCGGCGCCCCATCGGAGTAGCGTTCATTCTCAGTATCAAAATTTTGACTTTAAGAATTTTTTTTAGTGCGACAAATAATTTTTTTAGTATAATATAGTGGGACTGTCGTTGAAAAATTTCTTTGGCGTCATTAAGCACGTTTATTAATTTTCAAAAATATCCAGTTTTTTTTTTTTTTCTTACGCTCTACCGAAATCAAAATCTTTGTACGTACAAACTTTGAATACCGCAGTATCCACTTGCAGTGCTCACGACAGAAACGTTCTTCTTCGGGCCAAAGTTGGTAACAGGTGTTCGGGTTGAAAAGTTTGCACGCGATTCTCCCTGTGGACTGGGCTGCATTATTGCATCCGTCGAATTACGTAAACATTGTTTTCCCTCGAGGCTCCCGACACGGTGCCGGCAATTGCACCGAGAATGCAAGATAGTCACGGACCAAAAATAGAACGCGTCGGCGTCGCCGTCGGGTTATATGAAATCCGCGACCTCCCGTCGTCTTGAGCGTCGAACGCGATGAGGATTCGCCAAAAAAATTTGCACGTGACCTTCGAGCGACAATTGCGTAAATCTTTGTAAGATTTTATTGGCATTGCAGGATGGTTTTTTTAAATTTTTTTTTCAAAATTCTAAATGTCCGTCCGGATGCCAATTACACACTGGTAGCGAATTTCGTCGAGGCTTGAGGATACGTCTTTACGGCTACGATAATATTTTATCGCTTTTTTATCTGCCGTAGGATTTCGCGGTAAACCGCGTCGCGAATTGTCTTCGTATTGGCCACGTGATTCTTGGAGGTTAAAAAGCTTCCTGCGAAAATGGCAATATGGTCGCCGTCCTTTTATCGCTGATTGTTACCGACCTCATTTTTTTTTTTGCAAAATCGTAAAGACGCGACGCGCGTATATCGAAGCTACTTGTGAACTTCCTTTGATTCACTCTCGTCCGTTTTGCTCGTAAGTCATTTCTTTTGCGGTCGACATAAAAACTACTTTTGTCGTTCACTATTCCGAAGGAGACGAGGGTTGCGCATAGTGTCGTTACATGAAAAGGAACCAAGTGTCCCGTATCGCGTGCATTAGCATATACGGCCACAAGGCTAGACGAATATATCACGTTGCTCGGGTCTGCTTGAAATTCAAGTGCCGATATAAATTTCTTTTTCTTCGCCTTTCACCTCCCCGTCTCCTCTTCCTCGCGCTACACCTTGTCCGGCCATCTTCTACTTCCTTGGGTCTGAAATGGGGGATGATTGCGAAGGGGTAAAACCACCTTTACCTCGAGTAGGATTTTTCATCCCCAAAATCCGTATGGTCGTCGTCCGACATTGAACTTTGGCACTGGATAGATTTTCCTGACTAAAGCAAATCCTGACGCTTCCAGGGCCGGCATTATAGCCTAAAAATAGAGGGGGTTTTTTGACGTTTACATTTTTTAGATATACAAAATTTAGATATACAAAAAAATCTAAGATACAGTTTTTGAATATCTTCGAAAATTGGAAATGGTTCGGGTCGGTTAAAAAAATTAATTATTGCTTAAAAAATCGATCAATCGAATCGCGCTATGAAAATTTCAACCTAATTCTCTTGCATCCTGTTACTTCCGGTAATTTTGTTTTTCGACTTTGAATCCAAAAAAAAATTAACACGTGCTCGCACGACGCAATCAGTGCTCTCCCTTTTCTCCCTTCTCACTTTCTTCAGCGGAATTCTCAGAGCGCGAGAGTGACTCTCCGCCTGCGTAAAGAGAGCAGAGCGAAAGAGCCGAGGGCCCCCATAGTGGGAGCGAAGGGAGATATAGCCGAGAGAGAGAGAGAGAGAAGAAGAGAGACGACAGACATTCGGATGACGAAAGAAAGAGAGAGAGAGAGAGTGACAGTGTCAGTTCAAGGTTGACAGGGCTTTTACATTGCTCTGGCCGCAATCCGTGCAACGCAATAAAAATGAACGGGCCACGTTTACAACCGTGACTAATTAGCGACATAGGGATCCCTGGTTGACAGTCGCGAGAATACCCTCCCACCTCCCCATCCTTAAGCTCTATTTTCACTGCGAGCTTCTCCCGATGAAAATACCTCCGATCCACTGTGGATCCGCCATTTTCTTTTTCTCTCTTATCGCACCATTCATTCCTTCACTACCCGACGGCCTTTCAAAGCAGCGACAGTCCGGCCACGTCGCCCGCGAACCTAACCTCAAACTTAAAGCTCACGTTCAACATCGATAATCGATACTATATAATTCTCTACGTCGATTAGTTTCGAGCGGAGATTTAAAAAAAAAAATTCTTTCGAACATCCTAACCTCAAATTTTCATTCTTAGATACGACGTCGGCCATTTACGTGAATTCGCGTCGCCGTAAGTCTCCTGCGAAATTGTTACCCGAAAACAAGTCCCGTCTCGGTCTGAAGGTGGATACGCAATGGCGACGATTATCGATCTTGAGAATTGCGATTGTTGTCACACGTGAACGCTCGACGCGACTAGTTGCTGGTTTCACGTCGATCCTCCATGCTGCATTGAACGGCAGTGAACTTCGGCGGAGGGTGAATGGTGAAAACGTGTAGTGACGAAAGGTGTCTGTAAGAGCTGGTCTGCTCGAAAAGTGTGACTCGGTTGAGAAGAAGTGACCTTGAGGAGGGATTATCCAGGCAAAATGATGAAGAAGGAGAAGCCGATGATGTCGGTTACTGCCATCATCCAAGGCACCCAGGCACAACACTGGGCACGTGGGAATACTTGTATGTATACAATAACCATAGCATGTAAATCTGACAAATTATCTGCTGCCATTTTCTAAGCGTTTCATTGCCAAAAGTTTTCGCGAACTTTATCGATCTGGAGATCGCGACCTTAGCTGGGCCGTCACGTGATTCCGCTCTTGAGCTATTGAAATTTGTATCAGGGTTCTGCCTTCGAGTTTTCGATTTTCCTATGTCTGCCGTGAGTGCGAGAGAGTGAGACTTATGGGGTTTTACGCGCGTTAGAGAAGGACAGACGTACCTATGGTAAAAAATCATGGATTTTTCTGTGGGTGACTTTTGAAAAAAAAAATTTTTTAATTGCACTACAAACCATTTTTGTCAAATTTTCAATTTTTCCCGAATTATCCTCCATCCACGCAATAGGTACTAGACCGATACTTGGATGCTGTGTATTTTTTTTAATCTTCCTCGCTTTTACCCGAAACACTCGATTTTTCCTATTTTCACGTCTTCCCGACTTTCCCACGATAATCCCGATACTTTATCCACTCTTGTCTATCCGCTTCCTACAGCCGGAGCTGACTTCCCTCGCGTACTTTGACCTTCTGAAAGGACAGGCAGATTTCTGCTCTTTACGCAAAATAGACAAACTTTTTCTGCCATTATTTTTTTTTTACATCCATAACCCCAAGGAACCATATTCGATTTTTCTATATCATACGTGGCACATACGTACGTTATTATCCATAGGTTACGCAGAATATAGAAGCGCGTAAAATCCGCTCGAATAAATGTTGCAGCTATACGGGCAACTCTCCCTGTTTAAAACTTCTTAAACGATGAAATATCGAAGACAAAAATAAAGAAAAAAAGATTAAGCGAAAGGATCTTTGCGATAAACTTGGCAAACTTATGTCCTGTCACCTTAACAGACATTCTCGTAGGATTCCGGTTAAGCCACGCTGTTATTACTTATTCTGAAATTGTTGGGCTACCGTGTATAAGGTATATGACTACTGTATATATATATATATATATACATCGTAGAGTATCTATGATGTGTACTGGATGCAGTCCTCACGCTACGTAATTAATGTCACATTATGTACGTTGTAATAACATAGGCCAACACGAATGTGACGTGGTAAAGACTGTTGTTTATAGAGACCTCGTGTGTGTGTGTGTATATATATATATTGTCGAGTGTCTGGTACGTGTACATAAGAACACGTGTATTAATCCAGGAATAACATGTCATTCGTATTTAGCTTCCTAGCAACATAGTCGATTATTCCAGTTCTGTAAGCATTGCTGTTTTATAGGTTATGAAGAAAATTTGAATTTTTCCCGGGCGCTTGAAACTGGCGAAAAAAATTTATTTTTCTTACTCCACGGCGATAAGCACGATGCTACTTTGCTTTAGCCACTTTACGGGCTCCTTCTCGCTGGCAATTAGCATTGTTCGGTGAAGTGCGGAATACAGTCGCGATGTTTCGAGAACAATCGTCACCTTTGTGTCGGGACGTTAAGCGTCGCCATCTTGGCTGGGATTTTGGAGAAAATATTATTTCTTGTTGTAATGAAATTCTATTTCGCGTCGATTCGCAGGGCTTGTCGTTAGGGTGTTGTTTTCATTTGTGAAATTCGTAATCGATATATACGAAACTTCACGAAGTTATATCGTTCAATGAGAACGACGGGTGCGACTTGAATATTGCCGTTGGTGAAGTTCGTAATCGATATATGCGCAAGTTTATTATCGAATGTGAACGACGTCACGAATGCAACTTCACGTCGTACTTCGATTAATACCTAGGGTGAAGGTCGACCATAGAAATGCGAATGCTCGTTATTTATCAGTTCCCTTGCCTGCAGTTAACCTGTTATCAGTTGCGCCTCGGCTCTCTTAAGCCGACGAAGGTCACGCCGCTATAGACGCTTCTATCCGACGTTCAGTCAGTCGGTTTATCGAACTGCTGCTGCTCCGCTTTCCCGCCAATACGAATTTCAAATGAACGCTCACGGATGATCTACGACGATTGCGAGAACTTCGTGTTCTACGAATGCACGCGGGATACGTTTTTATCGTTATTCGGTATGAAAAGATCGATGGATCTTTGATCGTGACCTTGCGGACGAGCCGCTTTGTTTTCAATGTTATTTCTGGGAATTTAGCCTGACCACGAGCTCATGCTTTTCATTTACAGTGTTCAGCAGACATATTTACATTGACTTCTCTGAAGTTAGCAACGGAACGGAATATCTCGACGGCGTGAAGTTCGCGGGGAAACTTTTGTCAAATATTTTTGTATCAGACTGTCATCGAACAATGGGTAGTAATAGAGTAGTAAGGTATGGTAAAACAGGTACCGTTGAAAATAAACATGACGCTCAGGCTGATGCGGTGGTATCTATTGTTACCAATTAACAGAAGCCAAGGAGCAATTTTAATTAAATAGGCAACGCCTTCTGGTTCTGAATGCTTGCACAGTGGTTGATCGTAAGGAGGGGACCTTGATTCGTGAATTGGGCTTAAAGTCGTGTATTATTGTTTTTTAAATCATTGACTAATTAATTAACGAATTTTAATCGTGCTAAGAACGTGTCAGGGTGACCGCAATTGGATTGACCGTGTCCGAGTGCGATTTATTTCAGTGTCCCTCTCGAGAGGTTAGATTTTTATTTATCTTTCTTAGGGCGGTTATTATCGTGCGTGGAAAAATTTATTTAATTATCACTTAACTGTTTAATGGCTTATTGCGGTTCGATTAATCGATTACGTGGCAATGCGCGGTACGCGGGAGTTACTCGTTAAGGATTTCGTTATTGACTGGCCGGACACCCGTTATATTCTTATGCCAGTTATTGTCCAATAGGTTTTCACGGTCATAGACGCGCGATAGAGTAGAGGAGGAACTGGACGAAGAAAAGCAAAGGGGCGCTGGGACCCTGTGATCTTGGGACACTTTTATACGTGTCTTGTATAGAAACTTTTCGAGCGAGTCTCTTTACTTGGCGATACTAATTTTTTCACGGGTCTTCGTGAACCGAAATGAGGGCGAAATTTGAAAATTGTGAATTTTTGGTAAAATGCAATTTTGAGATTTTCTTTTCGGTACCAATAAACTGCACTGGCGCATTTTGAAATTTTTAAAAGACTCTTTGCGATACGTCGTATTTATAATACAGGGGTCCCACGTCGTTGTGACTTCTCGCGTACGAGTCGCGTGGGTACCGGCAAGGGCCGTTCACATCGTAAAGTAGTGCACGTACTCACGTGCACGACGTAAGCAAGAACGCATATAGATTCCTTTCTTTGCCCATGAAAACCGGATTAACGAGTTGACCGTCGGTTAAGTACGGAAATTTTTCGGAAGTGAAAGCGCCGCTCAGCTTTGTGACGGCTGAGCGCGTAAACTGTGTATATTCGTTAAGGCCCCATTTTTTCCAGGGACTCATACACCCAAGAGTTCGTCTCCTTTTACTTCGACACCGGTCTCGCTTCTGTCCCCTGCATTCGCGTCTTTCACTCTCACTCGGTCGAGTTGCGTAACGATGGTATTAAGCAGCGTTCATATCGCGTAACGATAATCTAGGCTTAGCCTAGACCCTCGTTCCGTTCTAATGTCTTTAGTGCATTTATATATAAAGGCCGTTCACACCGTCGACGAATTTTGGTGGTCTGCACGAGCTTAATTCACGGGGGTCTTATCCTTATGGTTTTCAATGTAAATAAGTCCCCTGAAAAATGTCACTCTATCAACTACCTTTAATCTCCGAAACCTTAAGCTCCATTCACAGGACTATTTTTATCCACTCGGACGCATAGTCAGAAGTTCTCTGTGAACTGTGAGATAAGGTATTAGGTGCTCACTGGCTCTCTACGTTGAGAGCGACGCACAGCCGCAACCTTGGCACCGATGTGAACGAGCCGTGAAGTGCAACTGCTATCGATGTATGTCACGTGTGAGAGCGCATGCCGGGCGATACACATTGGTCGACAACCGCGATTACGTTTTAACGACCGCAACGACGATTGCCCATTGGCTCAGGATTGTCAGTACGTATACAATTAGCGGTTATGCGCGCGTGGGACGAAGAATTTCCACGTTTAACGTAAAATACGAGAAGCCGGTTCTACATCGGAAAAGAATATGGGCTCTCGGTAATTGAACTGTCAGAAGCAACGTGGCCAGTTTCACAAGAAGTAAAATGATGGCTTCCTTGTGTCTCTTGCAGGTTTTAACCTATCTTACTCTTTTTTTTTCTTTTTTTTTCTTTCCTTCAATTCACTCGTTAAACGAAAGAAACCATTTTCTTCAAGACTCCACGTCAACGGTTTCGTTACACTATGCTTCTCGTGTATACACGACAAAAGCAAAAGTATTTCTTTAACCGACCTTTTAATTTACTTACTTCTTGAGCCTCGAAACCCCCAGGGCTGTATCTATGTCACTGTTTTTGCACGTCTCCTCGTTCGAGGGGGCAGCGACAAGGAAAGGAAGGAAGTTTACGTTTATATTTTTTTTTAGTTTATTGCTTACGTCACTGACGATCTTTATGACAAGCTGAGTTTTCATGGCTATGAGTATACACTCGTATATCTATACAGACACTGGCATCAATGAATTCTGCCTCGAAGGGGAAATTTCTTTAGAATCATTGACACGGCAACGTTGCTTTTCCCTTGGCACTGACGTGTTACTTCTTTCATGAAAATTCGCCCTCAGCTGTCTTTCCTTTGGTGATTCTATGTTTGTATGTATATATATTGCAATTTCACGAACACCTCGACGCTCGCGTAACGCGATAGTACAGACGCCGTTCGGAAAGACGCATTACGCATGCGCGACACGTGTGACTCCCCGTACGGGAATTTCCTGCACGTGTCACGGTGCACAACGTGACCGTGACTAACTTATTCGTTTATTTCACCAGGCCACATTACGTTCTCATCCAGTAGAGCGAATAATCGTAATCTTTCTTACACGCCACTATTTCGTCTCCGTGTACTACCGGCTTATCCATTCGTTGACTCGCTAATGCGGAGGCTCGCCATTTTACGATAAGCCCCGCAGCTGACGGATTATGGCGGGAAATTTAAACTGGTACCAAGGATAATCCACTGTTCTTAAGGAAGGTTAAGGGGCGTTTCCAACAGGCAGTGCATAAATTGTTATTATTTTGTCTTAATAACGGGGTCCTTCACCCCCACGGTATTATTAACCTTAAAATACTCGACTCTTCTGCGCATGCGCGTGCTGCTGCTTGGTCTTGGCGTATCCTTAAGGCGCGTACACAGGACTGATCTGAAAACGTTGTGACGGCATTATTGAATGGGCGATCGTTACGCTCTCAAACTATATATATATATGTGTATATATATATATATATATATACCCGCAGAAATATCGGCATCGCAAAACGAACCTGCCGATTTAACGAATGACCTTCGCCCTCTCCTCACCTTACGTAATTTTCGCATCGCACTTGGTGCCTCCTATCGATTGGGTAGACGCCGAGTGGAGATCGCTCCCGATGAGAAAATATATCTAGCGAGTAGGTCCTTGAGACTGTCAGGAATGACTATCAGGATAATTCGTCATGCCGCACTTCTTTTCTCGGAGCTGATTTCCGCTTTGTGGTACTGGCGACCTATGAAAACTTGGAGTTTCAGGAACGAATTTCGTAACTTTCGTCGTCGTGGGAATAATTTTTTTTTTTCTAGAATCGATCGTCGTTACGATTTTACGCGTTTATAGCAACGCGATTTTTATGTCACAGTAACTTTTTTTTTTAGGTTATGGTATTTTATCTTTCAGGTCAATGCTATATTTTTCTAGGCTAAGGTATCAGGGACTTATTTTATTATGAAAATATTAGCATTGCTAAATTTCGAAAGCACGCGGTTGTCGTTTCTATGTAACGATAGAACCCGATGCCTATTTCTCACTCGCTTTATTAATTATTCGACGTTGGTACTTCCGCGTTGGCGCGGTCGCTGCTATTATGCTTTTTTTTCTTTTTTCATGTTGTAATCATGTAACATGATCATCGTTAGACACATCTTTAAATACGTATTACGTATACAAGGCTATCCGGTTTGAGAGGACGATTGTTAGACTTTGACAGCTGTCATCTTTCCCTCGATTCAGTATCGTTTGACAATTTTTCCTTATTGGTGTCAAACGGTCGGCCAATTTTTTTATTTTTATTAACAGACGAAATTTACCGCTACAACGACGCCCGCCGTCGCGACGCACCTGTTCTCCGGGACGATAATGACACCTACGGCTGCAACCCGATGGGACACAAGGGCGTGACGGGGAGTTCCCTCTTTCTTCTGCAGCTCGGTTAAATCCTGACCCCTTGACCTTCTCCCGCTGACCCAGGTACCGCGTTGCCCCCTGCACGTGGCACCTTGTTCTATAAAAAGTGCAGCTGCATATAGATCCTCCCCCTCTCTCCTCTCCCTGCGCCAGGGTCGCTGCGCATCGGTTCGTAAAGACGGCGTTCTTTATTTTTACCTTGTTGCCTATCGTTCATCAGTTTGCCAATTTTTTTCGCCTTTACGAACACACAGAGAAAAATTTACGCTCCTGCTCTCGATGCATCTGCATAGGTGCACCGAAAAATTAAATAACGTAGGATCTTTATTTTTTTTATTAATTTCACTACCTACCCCCCTTCGCCACACCCTTAAGGCTATATCGCATTTCATTATCTACTCTAATTTTAAACAGCTTCCACATACGCATCGTGCACGGAACGCAACTGTCAATCTCTCTGTTGACAGTTGTCAAAAATTACAGTGTGCCCCGTGAATATAGTCACTATAGTCACTGACGTGATTATATCTATATACTTACGAAGACTGAACGCGCAGTTGTTTTTTATGATACTGCAGCGCTATAAGAACAATAGTGATCAATGATGCACCTACGCGACCGATCCGACACTGCAGGTACTGGCTGACGCGGATGAAGTGCAACGGAGGAGTAAAAAAAAAAGAAACTGGTTACTCGGCAACGAAGATCTAAATGTAGATGCACTTGGTCGCGGTGACAGTGACGTATGCAAATATTGTGGTTTGCATGGAACTAAAAGGAGTAGCGGATTTAATGAAGGGGAGTGAAAAAAAATTTTGAACAAAAAAATAAAAGAAAAAATTACCTCTTGGCAATGCATACGTGCATATGGCGCAGTGCGTTATTTAGATGCACGTAGGTGCATTGTGTCAGGCTTGTCACGCCTTGGTATTTATGTAGTCTCTTGCTACTACATGTGTTTACAAGACTTTGTACACGGACGGTACCAGCCTTTGACGCTCCGGTACTTCAGTGCTCTAGTATTTTCTAATGCAATACGGGAGAGACGGTGCATCGGCATGCGCTGCGTTCACGTGCGTCCTAATGCTGACGGCGTTGCACCAGACGCATATATAGGTATATTGTCACCAGCTGCAATGGGAGTGCATTGCGGGGGGTGGGGCTAATGGGCTTTTGGGTTTGAGGACTCTGACAAAATTTTTTGGAAAATTGGGGGGGGGGATTTTATGGTAATTAAATTTAGCGCATACAGGGGGGGGTCGCGTCGTGCCGATTCTATTTAGAATAATTTTAAACGTATGTGGGAGAGTGGTTTTTAATTGGATCTTCAATTCGGAAGTCGATGCAGGTGAAATTGTTTTGGTATGTCGAGGAAAAAATTTGGAAAAAAGTTTGAAAACTACTGTGCGGATGTTTTAGCGACGTCTGGCGTCGATTTGATCACGGGATACGAAACGGTTTTATATGTATATATATGTGCATGTTAATGTGTTTATTCTTGATATTTTATATATATAGCTGTGTCCTCGTATGCACATATGTCACTTGTCATGTGCGTATGGTATATGTTTACGTGTGCATTTTTTATGTGTACATTCAATGACTGTACGTAACGATAAATGCACAGACGACTAATTTGGGTGACTTATTTAAATTAGTGAAGTTTATAGGAATTTTTAGCTCTCGTGGGAAACTTGTGAGTTTTGGTAGATTGATTTAAAAATTTTTTTTTTCTATTTTGAGGGAAAAACAATTTCTGACTCAAACCTTATACGTAAGCGTTATCGTGTATCTTTCGTCGATTTGTTGAGGAAAAAAAATCGAAGCAAGATTTTTCTACGAATTTACATGAATCCCAAGTATCGCGCTCGGCGCTTAATCTTTATTTATCATTTCTGTTTCAGGTGAGTACCTACCTTATCGATCTCGATCGAGGCCTCTGCCGGCTGGGATCCTTGAACGGCCAGATGTGAGTAGAAGCCGGGAGATTCGTCTCGGTCGTATCGGGAATATTCGAAATGCGTCATAAAAAAATTTGTAATTGCTCTTTGTAAATTTTAATTTTTATTTGAAAAATTTTTTTTGAGCGTGAATTTGTCAAAAAAATTTTACCCTTGATACGTACGTCAGCCTTCACACGATTGGTCCTCTTTGCGATCTCCGTCATCCGATTGGCTCTCGTATGTACAGTTCGAATGAAAAGTCGGGAGAGTAATAAAAGTAATAAGACAGGTGTATTGATTAATTTTTTTTTATCGGGTTCAAGGACTTCCATGGCCAAACCGCGTATCTGTGTATGTACTATTTTAGGTACAAACCCCCCGGTGTACTTTGTGTGGGTTGCATCTGCAACATCATAACGCGATATTAGTGTGGGAGCACATCCGGTCGCAGCTCCGTGCAGGAAACTGTTAAAAAACTCCTCTCTCCCCTCCCCGTCGCTCCTTTCCGACTTTCTCATTCCGTCCGCCATCCCCTTCGCTACGTCATCCTGGATTCCATAATTTATTGCTGTACCA
>JAYRCB010000003.1:537562-563882 GCA_036026315.1 Trachelus stipa
TCCTTTCCGACTTTCTCATTCCGTCCGCCATCCCCTTCGCTACGTCATCCTGGATTCCATAATTTATTGCTGTACCAAGCGAGTCAAAAAGTGTCTTCTTGGGCGAAAAGAAGTTTTCGGAAAGTATGGATGATGGATGAGTGTAATTTATGGGGAAAATTTTTGGCTGAATTAAGAAAAAAAAATTATGTGGATATTTGTTTTAATTACATCTGATCGAAGTTAAATTGATCGTTTATAGGCGTTCAGGGAAGTCTATAGGAATTCTTATCAGACTCGCGGCTGTGTATATAGGTTAGGTTCGAATGAGCAATTTTCGTCATTGTAATTGGACCTTCGATAAACTGCGACTGCCTGACGTACACGTTAACGGATTTCGTACTGGAATATAGTTGAGTTCTGCGAAATTTAATCGGCTTTTTTCGATCGAAGGAAACACTAGACTGCTTTTGATACGTAATCCTGTATTAAACCTTCTTTAAGCATTTTTGCCACGGTTACCGTTCATAATTGTATGAAATAATTGTCAATCTTGTCTGTCGTTAACTACAGTATTTAGTATTACATAGTAAATGTATCGTTGAAAAGGTGCATGGAATGATTTTTGAAATTTGGGTATATTTCTTGGTTATGTAAATTGATAGCATCAATGCGAGGTATATTTAATAATTTGATTTTTGAATTTCATTTATGATTAACGTGTATGTGTATATATATATCTGTCGTTATTGTGGATACATGTGAATGCATCTTTTTAACGAGTACGTTAATGACAGTTCGGCAACGATCGGTAGTTTACGGTCTCTTCGCTCGTAAGCGAGCGATGCCGAAAATAGCCGAGATTAGCCGAAAGCTTAGTCCGGCGTGTCCGTCGCCTTAGTACGAGTCTCCACGACGCGACGCACCGTGAAATTTTCATCGCGACGATTCGCCAGAACGATGCAGAGTCGTGCGGGATCGCAGCAGCAGCAGCAGTCAGCAGGCACGAACGTCGGCCCTGGCTCTGACCCACGGGAAACTGGTCTCCGCTTTCGGGAGATTGTCTAAATTGTCAGACGCTGACGTCACACTCCCAGGACTCTAACCATGCGGCGGTTAATCACTGAAAAATCTCATTTGCCGTCGTTGGCTTTAAAGGCCGTCGCGTTTTCACATTCTCGATTACGCATCGGGACGTTGCGCGTTCGTTTGTCCATTCTGACAGGTTTCCGATATTCATAGGATTCCGACATTCTCGAAACGTCGATGTGTTTCAAGTACCAAGACACGCCGCAAGGATGCGCTGTCGTCCCGAGTCAGAAACATAAAGGAAACCACGATGAACGATGGCTGATTTATTTTGACGCTTCGAAGAAAAGACTGCTGCCATTTTCTTTCTCGTAAGGTAACACCTGAGCGATATGCTATGCCGGAGGATGACGGAATTCTCTTACCCTTTTTTTTCTTCTTCTCATCCGGAGACTCTTTATCATGTCAATGACGAACATAACCTCAACGGCGTCTCTTCTCTCTTTCTTTTTCTACGAGGTAAACTCGCCTTATTCCAAGTTCCCGCCGGTTTACAACGTGGCTAAACATAGCGACGACTTACGGAAGGCATACTGGAGTCTCGCACTGTTGGTTTTGCACTTTGATTTCTGTTGTTGTTTTACTCTGGGATTTGCAGATTGTGCGTAATTCAAACTTCATTTAAATTACGGGAACGTATCGGCGCGTGACTGTCGCCCGATCCTCGGACAACGCTTAATACGTTCAATTGGGCGTGACTTGTCCAAAAAGTTCGTTCGACTGTGAAAACCTTGGTCTAGAATGACCTTATGAAATAAAAGATAAATGAGGGGGAAAAAAGGCAGAAAAAGGACAAGGATAGATATAGTCCAATGTCACGGATCTGCAATGTATAAAGTGTGACGGTTTTGTGCGCGAGTCTTTAAAGTTAACCTAAAGGCGTTCGAGTGGTTATTTCAATCGGGAATGACATTACGATTTTGCGATGCAGGGTTCGACACGTTTTGCAAAAAGAAATAATGGAAGTATCGTACGACAGACGCTCTCCCGCATCCAGGATTTTTATCCTGGTCGCGAACAAACATGGCGGACGTGTCTCTGAACGTGGTGCAAGACGGGACTCGGAGCCTTGAGAGCTTCGAGAAGGAACAAAAAGCTGATCTTTTAATGGCTGTCGCGTGCTAATGGACTTGCATTTAGTAAGGTTGTCCAGAATCGTGATATCAAATTGCAGATAATTCATCCTGAAAGGATCCCACGGGGTGTTTGAGAGACCCATTCGATCCTTCGTATTTATACGGTAATAGCTAAACTGACTATAGAACGACAACTGAGCGTGCCTGACGATTATGAACGTAGCATAAATGGTTAAGAGAGGTTATGTAGCTTCCGACAAATTAAATCCATTGAACTGCGCTGTCCCTTGCTATAAATTCAATTCGTTCATATCGTACAACCTTATAGGTTAGATTACGTGTATCTTGTCATACACATATATATGTCTTCGGTTCCTTCAACCCTCATCCGTGTTCCTGAACCTCCTCGCTACCCTTGCAAGGCAGGTTGCTGACTTGGCTCGGGTCCTATAAAAATTGTACGACCCTCGCGCGAGAAACGGTCCGGATTATTGAGTTTACTTGCGCGACGTAAGGAAAAAGACGCCTGGAATGGAGTTTGTACGCATCCGACCTTCACGTTTCCTCGAACCGCCTACCCAAAGCCCAGACGCGTTATTGTCTCGGATTTCACATCTAGAAACCATACCTAAGGGATTACCTGTGACGTAGACAAACCTTCAGAGAACGACTGAGTCTTTGCCGGGTCCGATTCCTAACCTAGAAAAACAATCGGTCGGTAATGCAGTCAGGTAGCTGAACGTGCCATTCGTCAGTGACAAACTTTTTACTTAAAAGTCCAATTCACGTGGCTACTGATTCTCAAACTGTTTTATCATTCGAAAAATGTGTGGCTTTTAGTCCGAAGTTACCATCAACTAAGGCAGATGGTAGAGTGTGTTTAATTCTCAGGACCGAAACTTCACGACGCAATTGAATGCGTCTCGAGCTTTGTTGTGACTAAAGTCGCTAGACCCGTTTGGGACAGAGGTGACCTGGTGCTAGGGATTTAGATAAGGAAATCGAAGGGCTCGACCTTGCCCAAGCAAGACGTATTTTTGATCGTCTGTCCCCCTTGCTGTTACCGACTTATTGCCTGAGGATCAGCGTTCAGAACGTGACATTGCGTAATTGCCTTATTTTTCTTTTTTTTACGTATAACTAGACTTTATTTACAAGAGGTTATCTATGGACTATCAACGTGCGTTCGTTCCGAAGGACGTTCTCCTTCTCCGCTGGACAGGAAGTAATACATATACTTTCTCGCTCCACTTCCTTCGCGAGGATCACGTCGTCCTTCGCGCAGCCTTGGATTACATTTTTCGGCTTCGGATACGCGTCGCGCCTCGGCAATTTATTCGAAGTGACATAATAAGACCAGTGAAAAGTAAAGCAGCCATTTCTCATATTGTCCGTAAGGATCTGACTGGTGGCGCGAAATTTGAAATTTATACGTGAAAATGAATGAAAATATCGACTTTTACGCGTTGTTTCGATAAACAAGAAAGAAAATGGCCGACTTATTACCGCGCAAGCTATACCTCGCTACTTAAATTTTAATAGTTCCTACTTTGATCCAAATTCATTATTGCATTTCGCTCTGTCATTTACTTCTCCCTTTGTTACACACCAGATATCCACGTAACGTCACACCAGTCCTCGTTCCCGTTCTCTACTCTCTCTCACTAGGGACAATCGCCGTTGTGCGCGCACCTTCAAGCCCCGGAGCATTCGTGTCGCACGCGAAGCGACCGAGCCATGTATACGGAACGCTTATAACTCCTACAAAAAGGGCCAATACTTCTGCCTGGCAACAGGTCGGGGAACAGAGACGCGCACGCTGTGCGCGGGAGTGAGTAGTGTCTATTTCACGTGTTTTATAATCATTAAAAGTTCTACTCGTATATTTTCCACCGTAATTGTGAATACGTAAAAACAAACTCGTCTACCCCACTGAGTCTCGAAGACTTTTATTTTTGTTTTCTAAACTTCCTAGCAGCGCGTCGACGCTCTACGTGCCGTACCTGCAACCGGTGACACTGCCTTCTCTATGTAGACTACACAACGCGCGCGCATGCGCAGTGGCGCTTCGACGTATAAAGTGATCGTGGAAATGCACGTAAACTCGTTTGACCTTTTAGCGAATATTCGAAGGAACACCAGTCCCGTGCACACGAGGGGGGAGAACGTCCGACGCCTTTTAACAGTTTGTCGCTGTAGGTCGTTCTCCACTACTGGCACGTCGATACACCAACTCGAAGGCGCAAGACGGGACAATTTATGCGACATATTGCGTCTCACTGTTATGTTCGATCGTTGCACCAGCTTGTTTGCGCCTGGTCAAGGTGCCCGTCGGGAGGATGCCCGAGCTGGATTTGGCCTTGCACACATTCGTCGAGACCCTCAACCTCGGCATCCCGCCGCGAGCGCATAAACTCCCACCATTATTCTTACGATCCTACCGGTATATTTATACTGTCGCGTTGTGTACGGCATTAAGTCTCTGTGTCGTTCACTTGTACGTCCCCACCATTTATTGGGTGTATGAACTCAGGTTGAATCGTGCATTCGCCGAAAGGCTACGAAATACGCGTCCTTGCTTCTTTTTTTTTACGACACAGAATGCCGGGAAATTTGAATGGATGTCAATCGTTTTTAGATTTATCCAGGGAGCGCGGAAAGGAGGAGGTGGCAGACTTTAATTTCTCATTAACGGAAATTTTCGGTCTTCAAACTCGCAGGACAATTGTTTTACACTTGCGACACGCGAGACCTTCGGGTATGACGATATGCGGCGTACTTCACGTTGTACGTATTTGCGTGGTCACGTGGTCTTGATCGAGCGTGAGTTGCGCGCGCATACGCAGATTTGAAATATGTACGAAACGGGTTGATATTGGATGTGCGTAGAGAAAAAAATGGGTAAATATGCGTGTGCGTGCGTTTATATGGATTTGTATTGCGAATTATTTTTTTTTCATGCAAATGAACTCGACTACTGGCTGTGTTTATTTAAACAAGTGCCATTCGCACCGTCACATTTGTTGCAACGTACTATACGTTTGCGCTACATTTACGACCGAGTTTTTAACGCGGACCATAATAACATGCGGCAATGACTTTTTATCGAGCAAAATGTCACGCGCCTCGTTAAGACATCGTTTCGTCCTGTTTACAATGGCGGATTCTCTCTTTTTTTTATTATTTTCGTGCCATTCAGATTTTTGCGATTTTTTGACTGAACAGTGTAACAGAGATAATTGAATTCGATTTCACAATTTATACTACCTTCTGGACTATATCGTATAATGGACTACGCTCGAAGACCGTTTAAGGCGCGTTTCCATGCCGGTCAATCCGACGACCAGATCCGATCTCTCACAGCCAACTTTGCGCAATTCCTTAAGCATCTGACTCCATAAGGCAATGAAAGGTAGAAGATCGGGGAGTCGTCCTCTACCGATACAGAAAATCTCTTACCGATCATCGGGCATTGTCTTTTTAATCGCCGATTGAGAATTCATCCGAAAATCGAAAATATCTCAATTTTTATATCATTGTCTATGAATTTTATTGTATTAAATTTTTTATCCCCTTCTCCCTCCCTTCATATATTTATCAATCCGCAACCTCACGTTCCAGCAATTTTTCCGAAATTATTGTCATTGTTTTTATCGGACCGAAAAATACCCGCCAAATTCAACAATTGAACTACCGGTCGTAAATTCTAATTTGTTCGTCTGCTGCGCATTCGCCGCCAGCATGCACGTCGAATTGACTAGAGTGACGTCAGAACGTGAAATTACCGATGCACTTGACACGTCCTCAGTGATTATCCTCCCTCCGTGTCCCTGCGGTGCCCCCCACCTTACTCCTCCTTTGACACTCTTTCACCCGACGTAGAATCGGCGACGCCGCCAAAGTCGATTAAAATGTCATTTATCTTATCGGGCATTCAATTCCTTCCATGTAAAACCGGTCCTCGCTCCCTCTTCTTCGACGACGCGCTCCGCTACCGAGAAATTCTCAGGCGCGCACCCGCGCGACCGTACTTCCCAGCTTTCTACCCTGGTCTTAGCAAAAAGGAATATGTATTTTTATACGTCCACGCTAACTCGACGAATACTCGAGACGCCAAGTGGATCCTTTTCGCCGATCTACTTTCGGAACGGATTACTCTTCCGACACTGTAACCCCCTCCAGGCGTCCTTTTTATCTTTTTTTCTCTTCTTCCCACAAGACGTGTTTTTCTCGTACGGCGTCGCGGGTCACTTCGCAAAGGGCGTTTCAGAATTTTTTAACCGCGCCATCGACGTTGAACACACCATTTGTCTCTGCCCGTTCCCACGACGTCTCGACTTCGTAAACTCCAATACAGAACGCGGTACTAAATGCGTCGCGGTGATTCATATACGGCGAATACTCGAGAGACGCCTGACGTCGCGACGACAATCGGCGCACCTATTACGCTCGGAATGAATTTCGCGTAACTTTTTTTTGCTCTATTTTTTTTGACCTGTCAATCAATTTTTTTTCAGGCTTTTACCGCTTTTTAGGTATATTGGCTCTTATCAGTTTATCCGTGTACGACTCGTGTCTTTACAGATTATTTTCACGGGGATATCTTGTAACCTTAATTTTTTTTATGGCTCTTCCTTGGCCTTTGGCAATATTTCGTAAAGTCACTTCGTCATTGAAATCCTGACCGGCACTTTTTGTTAGCGATAAGCGTAACCCGACCTAATTGACAAAAAATCCGGGAGCTCGTATTACGGGTTACTGAAAATAAGTAACATTTTTTTATGCCATTCCAAAATTAGTATCCTCCTTTTTGCTATTTATCGTGATAACGAATATCGCTCTTACGTTATCATCGCCCACGCGGTTGATCTATTTCATACAGTATTATATATATATATAGCGACTAGGTCAGATCGACGCCCGCGACGCCGACGGACGCCCAAAACCGGACGTTGTCCGGGTCAGGGATGTCGAGGTCGATCGCGGCCAAGTAAATACGAATGGCGCCTACGCGATCTTTGCTTGCACCCATTCGACCGAAAGGCGTTAAAAAGCTTTTGAAACGTTACGATAATTTTGAAAAATGTTTAAAAAAAACCGCCTTTTAATCATTTCACTATGAGCCGAGCATAAATCAAACTTTTCATTCGCAAGCTTCGCGATGAAGGTACCTTACGTCATTCGTGACCCCCGACCTCTGCACCAGTCCGTTCCTCCGTTAATTAGCTTTCTCGACGAGTGTACCTCATCAAGGGTTACATCCTTCGTCCCCTTTACGATCGATCGATCATTCGCATCGATCGATCAACACCTGGCGCGTATCTCTTTCTGCGGGAAATTTAAACGCAGCCGTCACTTCCTGCGGCTAACTGTGAATTCTCGTGATTAATGGCGAATCCTCAATTACTGTTGACGTCAATTATTATTATTATTCGCTACGACAAGTTCCTCGCCTCCTCGCGTCGTCCTTCGTTCAATTCAATTTTTTTATTCGACAATCCTCGTTTTCTTTTTTACCATCGTGCGTCCTTCCTTATCGACGATTACCTGACTAAGCGGTTACCTTTTTGGCCGGTAGAGGCACGACGCTCGAATAGCCTCAGGTTTTATCGAATTCTCAATAAAATTTTCATACCACTCAAGGACGCCGTTGCGCTACTTCGAACGACCGCGTGTCTACTTACTGCGCGCTCTGAGCATTCGCCTTGAAGATTTTGCCTCTGGTTATAATCGAACGAGCATTTATCGTGGATGAGGTATTGGAGGAAAAAGTTTTCTCTAATTATGTCATTTTAATGGCGGTCGATTAATTGGATTTATTTATTATGTCGCGCTCGCATACTTGGGTGTCTGTTAACGTTATTTACGATATATATACATATGGGTTAGGAATATTTGCACGGGGTGCTCCGAGGAGGGATATTTTTTTTGGAAATAAATATTTTGAAATAGGAATAAATTAAAAATCTTTTTATTCCAACATTGATACTTTTTTTTTATTGCCTAATGTATCAAATGGCTATTTTGGGGGTTACGGATATAGTAAGAACACTTCAATTTTTTTATTATATATTTTTTTTGTCACTGAATGTGAAGTGACTCTTTCAAGGACAATTGTTTGACGTATTGTATTATTCGGGGACACATGTGGGTACCTCATGCGAAATATGGCTATTATCAGGGCAATTATTCCATGTGAAGTATTATTTGGGTACACGTATACTATTCGAGATGACTTTTTCGAGGATAATTATTTCAGCAACGCGTCATTTGGGATACAAATGGAAGCGAATAAATTGGGTAAAAATAGTGTGTACGAGCCTTAATTGCTTTTAATATATTTTTTTGTAATTGTGCTGACGAGAATGAAAAAAAATTGTCGTTCCGAGTGTATGTCGAGCGGAAGTATATTTTACTTTACAAATAAAAAAAAAAGTATTGTAACAAATTATCTTCGATCTTCGAGTACAAGGATCGAGTGATCGGCGTATTTGAGAACACAGTGAATCTGACTTCGGGAACTGTTTTCGAAGAGTCATATTATTGGCTCGCGGATTTCTTATAATTTATCTGGAACTCAATTTCGAAATTGGGTATGACTATTTTAATTGGGATCCGTAAAAATAATGTCGATACTGATCTAGCGCTGATGTCGATATATCGCTAGCGCCAACGTTTCTCTAGCGTCAGCGTTACACTAGCGCTGGATTAAAGTTAGGTTAGGTTAGATCGCAAATCCATGCTCTGCGGTCGGTAGGTCGTTCTCGGACCTAATTAAGTCAAAGAACGTAAAGGGGCGGAGAATCCTTTGCCGCTGTAAGAATTTGACATTTTTCCGGCAGATGGCGCTGCTGGCATTAACGACCGATTCATTTGACGTCCTTTCTGCTTTCACTTTCAGGGCTGAGTCTGGACAACAGCAACATGTCAATGTCCTCGGTGGGGCCGCAGAGTCCGATGGATATGAAACCGGATACGGCCAGTCTTATCAACACTGGTAACTTCAGTCCTTCCGGTCCGAACAGTCCAGGGTGAGTTTAGTGAAATAAAAATTTTGATATTGATACTGGTGAATTTTATCGTCGCGGTCTTTCCCGACGTAATATCTACATTCGTCACGTATAAAGTGTCCGACTAAAACTACCCCTTTGACCATAAAATTTGGTATAAGCTGCTACGGGGTGGCTCGTGAAATATTTATATGAAATTTTTTAAATCTCAGCACCCTCCAGTCTGTTGACTTAATAATTCTGAAACACCCTTAAGGATTCATGAAAACTAATCGTCCTCTTTAAGTTAGGTTAGGCACGTACGGCACCGCAGACCAAGGGTGCCTGTCTGAGGGTTGGTCTGATGAAAATTTCACGAATTTCAGGTCGTATAGCATCGGTGGACACAGCAGTCTTTTGAGCACGTCGCCCGGCGGTCAAAGTAAAACCGGTGCGGGTTCGCCCTATCCTCCAAATCATCCTTTATCTGGAAGCAAACACCTGTGTTCTATCTGCGGCGATCGCGCCAGTGGAAAGCACTATGGAGTTTACAGGTGAGTTGTTTATAAAAAAAAATTCTTTCAACTCTTCTCGAAAAAAATATACCCAGAATAAACCATTCGTATTGTTATGTGCTCAAGGATGATCGAATTCGCGTTTCGCAACTTGTACGGATGCGAATCGAGTGCGAATTTTACAACGAGAAAATCATGATTAATAATGCAAATGTCTGGTAACGACTATTGGTGGAATAAAAAAAAGCTCAGGTTACCCTGACCCCGTCTATTCAGGGAGGGTCATTCTATCAGTTTCTCGCGATTTCTGGTCTTCGTTCACGTTGCACCCGACGAGTACGCCTTCACCAGAGTCATAAGTGAGGCAAACGTATATAGACACGATTTATATAATCGCAAGATGCTGAACTTTGCTGTAAAATAATAGCAACGCCAGAGGCCTCGGCTGGTTACCGTGGATTGATGAACGGACGGCGAGCTTCGTATTGCCACCGCCAGATGGAGCGCGTAACGAAAAACGTAACCTAACCCCAAAGGACGCCTTGGGTCTGCTCCGCACCTCGCACGTTCAGAAGTCATTTGATAACTTGAATAAAAGTCAATGCTTGCACCGAGTCTTTGAACCTTGTCCGATCGTCTGAACTATTTGAACATGTAAATATTTAAAGATCTGACAGTCTTAACTGCCACTGGCCTCCTCGACTGGTTTAACTGGCAATGCGCTGCCTGCCACGACGGTTGCTGCATAAATAGTTTAATTTTAGTCCATTTGTTTTTTAACCAAATATCGAGTTAATGGATTCTTCATTTTTTTTAATCGTGGATAATAGTTGCTGGTTTATCGGGGAGGCGTGACCTATATATATATAGTTATATATAAAATGTCAAACATCCATTATTAATGATCGAGACTCTTTTTTTATCGATTAAATAGTGTACCGGTTCGATCCGGTAATGACCACGAATAATATATTTGTTTACCAAAGTGGAATAATCGATGGCAATCCGCTGTGTTCTCATGAAGTAGGGAGACTAGTGCATGGATATATATATATATATATATATATATGTATAAACGTAAAAATAGTTGCAAAATCATCTTGCAAAAAAAGCAGCAGCGCACTCTCATGCTCGATAGAAAAAAATTGCGCCACTTGTCGTACATGCAAAATACGAGCGATTACCTTTTATTATTTTCTTGTTCCTATGAACAAGCATTTGCTTTTCTTGTGCGCTCACCTTTATCGTTTAATCGCTATTATATTATCCTGTTTGACTGGTTCACGTAACGTTTTTTTGACATTTGCAAAAAAAAAGAGAAAAGTTTTCGCTACTTTTCGTCTTCTCCTTTATCATTCTCCCGGTTGTACGCCAGAAATTGGAAACGTCGTAGCGTCCAGACATCCCTTTAAAATTTAATTTACCAGACGTCAAAATAATCAATTCATCATACGTGTTTCGTGAATTCAAATCAACTTCGAAAGTCATCATCAATCTTAATTCTGTCATTCTGCGCCCATGTAATTATACGGGTTGGCCTAATCACGTTCTTATAATTTGCCATAAAAGATTTATTCCTTCGCAGGTTCACGCTTTCGAAAGGAACCTGCCTGACTGCTTTACCGACGTGGTTCCTTGAATTTAGAGGCATGCGTGTGTGTGTATTAATATTATACATACACGATGGAGATATTTATAACGAAAAAATTAATGTTAAGGGAACGTAAGAAAAGTATGCAAGACGTTTAATAATATTTTCGTCGACTCATTGACACGGAATTATTGAAATAAAAAAAATAACACCAGTAGTATTTACATTGTCTCGTGTCGGTTCAAAGACGTTACCGAGAAAACGTTAGTCACGATCCGGTTGTGTTGCAAGGATACGATAAGTAATGGCGTCTGTACACGCATATCTGTATATATGTATATAGTATATATATATTATAACGGGGTGCCCGGCTCCTCCCCGCTATAATTAATTTATCCACAGGGCCGCCAGGGAGCGCTAGAGGACTAGGAATTTCCGAAAAATTAGGAATTCTGATCGGGAATCGAACCCGATACCTTCGAACTGCCAAGTCGGGCATTTACCATTGTGCCACCGAATCCACTTTCCGACTTGATAAGTCCTATTTATTTATTTTTCGGTCATTCCTAGGCGGACCCCCCTCCAGCTCTGTAACGTCACGTTACAATACATATATTTATTGGAGGTAGGAACCTCTGTCGGCGATAGAAAGAAGAGACCGAAACTCAGAGGAAAGATTGAAAAATGATAATCGGTCATTTTTGTCTGAGGTTTGAGTTCATCGTGAAAACTCTCGTTTTATAAATAAAATTTTATCTCTTTATACCGGAGACCTCGTTGCCATTGGATCACAGAGACCACTGACACTTCTCGTCTCGTCTTTTCATCTCGCGAAACCTTGAAACTCCTCGGTCGATCGGTCGCGCGTTGCTGCGTAAATATATATACACCCATAGATATATTAGCATATAACGAAAAAAAAATAGGAGCGCCGCGCACTAGAAAAGAGAAGTCGGTACAACTGTTTCCATGGCGTCCCGTTAGAGGCGCCCTCGTCGTCCCGCCCTGTGACACAGCTGATTACGATAATCCTTATAAAAATAAGAGGAAAGGCGCGCGCGTTTTTCGTACAAAAAGGGAATTGGCCTGTTCTCGAGTACGTAGAGACCAAAAATCCCGTGACATCACTCGTGAAAAATTCCCAATTAAAAGTTTTACATTGGCTTTCCAATTTCCACGTCGTGGTCTCTGCGCATGCGCAACGCCTTAGAAACGACCGTTACCGCGCCGGACTGAATTCGAAATATAAATTTGTCCCTAACCTATTTTCAAAAGCTCAACGTACACGCGTTACGTCACGTGGCAATATATTTACGTTCGACGAGGATAAATCCGAACGTTCGTAGACGCTATCGACCGTAGATTTTCCAGCGCCCTTTGTTTTTCTTCTCGTTCGTTCATTTGTTTTGTCTCTCTTTATCGTCGCCTCGTAGCCCGGATGGATGCGATACGAGGACACGCAATGGGCTTCGTATATCGTACTGAGACCGTATGTTCACGTATGCTCACGCATTAACGCAACGCATGGACGCATGATATCACACGTGTTCAATGCGAATATATATATATACATATACATACATATATTTGCTCGTATGGTTGCATCAGAGGTTTAACCTTGGACTTGCGAGTCATACGAGCTCTACGAGGTTAGGATAGCTACCCACCCGTAGTTCCTACAGAGAAGCACTAGCAGCAGCAGCCACGGCATTTTGCTCGAATGGCTGCTAATTAAGCAATCACGGCCATTACTAGGAATCCTCTTGTTTTCGTTCCTAACCTCCTCGCCCTGATGCTCCACCTCCTTATTCCCGTCCTTCGTTTCACTCTCGTTTGACTCGTCGTCCAGGAATCCAGATACACATAGGCCACGTGGGCGGCAGAACTATGCGTCCTCTAAAATAATTTTTTTTTCAGTAAATTACTCAACATTGTCTATGCACTTCTTCGTACCGATATCGTAACGATCCTGTAATTTGTGTTATAATCGCAATTACAGTATATCGATCTCGTAATGAAAACTTCACGTTTACCCACTCCCGTAAGATTATACGTGTTTTTTCTTTTTTATATTAAACGTTACTTCCTATCAATCGATCTCACCCGGTATAGTTTCTGATTAATTTACATCGTTTTACGCTACCGATCGGTCCTACGCGACAGTCAGATTTTTCGCTTTTACCGTCTGCCCGGAATTACCTATCGTGACTAGATTTAGATTCGTTTATAAAATTTTTGGAAAATTTCTATAAGGTGCTATTTAGGATTCAATCGGACTCGCGATCGCTTGTCACTGTTCCTTTGACAATGGAATACCTACGTTGTCGTTTCGTCAACAAATGACGTCACGACATTCGATCGGGTCACGTGTCATGACCAGGGATGTCAGTCGAGTCGGTTTCCGGTCATCAAGGACGCGAGACTATTGTCTGTCCGTTTAAAAATACGAGATCGGCTGTCCCTATGGTATGTTTCTCTTTTACCTTCCGTTAGGTTAGGTTAGGTTAAAATAATCGAATTCGCACGAATACACGAAACAAATGCGTATCATCAACGACTTCCATCCATCCCCGTTTTTGTTAGCTTCAAATATTCACGGCTATTTTGAATATAGCACTTTCCGACTCGTTCGTAATGCATGTTACGGGCGATTTTCATTCTCCCTCAGTTTCTCACTCTCGATCATCTTAATCCGTCTCTCACGATATCCTCATTATCATCCATGCTCGTTTGTAATAACACGCCTTTTGCATTTTCAATCGACCGACGCTTACCGAAGCAGTCGACGCCACGACTTGGCGTCCTCGCAGGAGGAATCCTGATATCGCGATATATCGCAGCTACATTCACGCATGTTCGCTGATCGATTAATATCGATTTCGATATATCGATCGTCAAAATCGTTTTCATTCGAAACTCGTACAATTCGAGTCCTGTTGCCACGCGTCACTCTTTGCTTCAGAATCGTATTCTACGTGTGAACGATGTTTAAGGTTTGCAACCTGTTGCTTTGAATATTCGTATTATCCTTAAGTATTTCTTATAGGGTACTGTGGATTTGGCTTAAGGTGCCCTTATACCACTGCACTTTCATTGAGGGAACTTTAGTCGCACTAGAGACTCTTTTTGCTGTGTATGTAAATGCTGGAATAAAGTCAATGGAAACTTACCGTAAGATCGATCGTTAAGTCCTCGAGTATGTATTAGAAAGAACGTCGGGACTTCGCGTGACGAGACATCAGCTTGTCTTGTGCGCTGCTACCGTGACTGCCAGAGATTATTTCAAGTATAATTAGAGCTTAAATATTTCCCGCTAAAAATATACCACTCTGTAATGTTCGTACAGTGCGTTCGTAAAGTCTTCGCAAGTGTCAAGGAAAAATTGTGCCGTGACGATGTATCGGGTTATGCCGAGGCGCAAGGGACGCCGGGTAAATTCGTAGCGGGTTCGGAAAGAGCGGGAGAAAGTTTTACGTTTGAAAAATACATTCTCCAGTCGCGTTGGTATTTCGGGGAATTTTTTTTTGTCTCTGCTACAGATTAATCGGTAACAGTCTCACGCTTGCTTTGATCGTCTTGTGGAATTGGTCGTTGAAATTCTTTTTTAACTTATTGCTCCGGTTAGGTGGTAATAATAACTACGCTCACGTCCGTTGCACACCCGGGTAATTCCCGGTGGCAATTTTCAAGAGCTAATCTGCAAAGTCTCTGACTCTGATCGTAAAGTCTCGGAATTATCGCTCGGACTGGCTGTACATTTTTGATAGGAAGGACCACCGGTGACGGGACTCGTCATCCAGAAGCTACGCGAGAAACAATTGGACGTTTTAACTGTCCACGAGAAATTGAGACCCAGGGAGCTTTTGTTCCTGGAAAAAGAACGCTCAGCCTCGATTAAATAGTACGTAAACTATTTAATCTATACGTTTGTATAGTTTACGATGTGTGTATGTGTATATACTATCCTCGAAGTGCCTTTAACCTAAATTGAGAACAAGACAATGGAGGAATCAAGGCTATACGTAATTTTAGCGGGAAATAACAAAGCTTTTGAATCTCTTTCATTGTTATCACTTTTTTTAACCGCTGCCAACAAAGAGAATCGCACTGTTACCACCCTTGGTGTAGAATTCGAGTTAGATGACCTGAACAGATCAAGATTGAGTGCTCGTTAAATTTTTATATGCTTAAATAGACGTGAAAAAATAAAATTGTCTACACACAATGTTAGTTCGAGAAAAACACCTTGACAACGCTCGCTTATGCAGTCAAACACGCGTATCTTAATACTTCAAATTTATAGAGGCATACATACAATTTTCTGTTTTACCTAGACGCCTATCGTACCCGTATCCAGCACAGTTTTTTTAACGTACCTTTCAACCGTACGATAGTCTTTGATGTTCCGTCGGTATCTTTCCTTCTCGTACATGAATTCAACAGTGAATTTCCCTCGCAACAGCTTTCAACCGTCGCAACGATTCCGATGTCTGCCGCTACGCGGCGCTGCCGTCCTACTAAGTTTCGTAAGAATTTCAAAGTCAAAGTAATTCCGTTATTTTATTCCAAATTGTTGAGTCCTGTAATCTTTCGAATTTATTACAATTAGTCAAGAAATTAATTCCCTGAAGAAACCGTACGGTAACCGTCTGGTAAACATTAATTTTACGTAGCAACGTACAGGAGCAATTCCAAAGACGCGTCCGCGAATGCGCACAGCAACGAAAGTAAGAATCTTACACGTGTCTCGCCTCTCGAATATTTGTCTCTCGCATAAACTGAAACATCAAAGCCAGCAGCACGGTGGTCCAGAAATTGCATCACGTGCCAGCTTATTTGGCCGACGACGGATATATGAACGCACGGAGTTCTGTATTTGCGGTGGTGTCCAAGTATACAACGTGTGCATAGTTGAACCGAGCTCTGCGCCCACCACCGTGTAACGAGAGGTACGCGTAATTATTCGTCGAGTTTCTGCGATCCTTAACGGCCGTCCACAAGTCGCCTTTATTATTTATCAACAAGAAGCCATTGACCATTCCGACCATATTTCGCCGTCGTATCAGACACCCGAGGAATTCATTTAGCGCATAGTTCATTCGAGCTCATTTCAAAAAATGATTTCCGGAAATTTAATGCCCATTACACAGGTATTGTCGCTCAATCAATTGAACGTCGTAATAAATTGAAAATCATCGGCACTTTATCAGACTAGACTTCTCTGCAGAATATAATTGACCGAGCAATTATACTAATGAGACAGCTGTGCGAGACTGTTTAGTGCGTGGTGCCATCTAGATTCTAGGCTGTAAAGCTAACGCGTAACGAGGTTACTAATGAGCCGCACTTCCTTACTATATAATTGCTATACTCTATGGTCTCTCGGAGGCTCGCATTACGTGTGGTTGGAGGTAAAGTCATATCTAATCGTGAATATTTTGGTATCATTCGTCACTTTTGTCTTCGTTTCACTGCTACGCAACGATATTTTGCGTGAAAATATATTTTTAAGCTTTAAATTAATGTCAAGTGTTAACGATGGCAAGCAAAATTCTAACCTATAACGACGTGTCGTTTTCATATCGTTCCCGGTCTCCTCCCACGCGTGCTTATAAAATATCCATCAGCCGCCGAGTGTCGAGATGCGAAATACCAGTAGCTCGTCGTACTTTGTTATTTATGGTTCCAGCTGAAACCGACAAAATACGATTCGCTAACGTGACGAAGGATATTATTGGACTAGGATATCAAGAATCACGTAAAAAAAAAGATACACGATCCATAACCCTAAGATCCACCTAGGTATGAAATTTTGTAATAATTTTCAAGAAAAAAAGAACAAAAGCACCAAAATATATCCCTCTTTGGCATTTTTACGTGTTAGAACAGACATTTACACGCTTGATTATAGCTCACGCGGACTTTCTCCAAGTACCATATATTCGGAGAATTCCAACAATACGCGTGCCTCAGACTACTTTGTAGGTTATATATATTGTCGGATTGAATTTATTCAGGGAATTCAAGTGTAGCCAAGCAGGAGGTACCCAGTACCGTGATATTTTGATTTCCCTCGAAATCCCTGGGATTAAAATACCATATCGTATCTCTCTTGTCTGCCGTTCGCGCGACAAGAAAGACATATCCGTACGGTGTAAAAATACGCGCGCGAAAATAAATGATTCGAGTAACGAGAAATTTTTTTGTCTGACTCGTGAATTTGGAAATGATCCAAATTTTTTAAAAAGTCATACTCTCTACGTACAGCCCTGACTTCTGCATAGCTTTCGAGATATGTACTCTCTGAATCATCAAGAACGCTGCGACTTGGAATGGTCCAGTCAGGAATTTTCTTCTTATATCGCACGCTACGTGGTCCAGTGTCTCTATCTCATTTTTTGTCTTGTTTTTCTTTTCATTTATCTCGTCACTCTAACGGCGACAGTTTGCGTCACGTTAATCGGTTTTATTTCGACGCCTGTAAAACAACGACGCTTTATCGACACAGCTCGCGACTGTTCTCGGGAAAAGATATGCTTGACGCGTGAATGAAAATTCAGACGTGACGATTTTGTGGTTGAGAATTATTCGTAGGTTCGCAAACACGTGATAAGCACTGACTGTACGAGGGAGATTAAGAGTTCAGGGACGCGACTTGATTTTCAAGGCCCCGTACCCATTGTGAATTCTAGGTTAGACTTGAAATATACAAATATTTTTTAATCTTGAATTTTTTTTTTCGAATTCCCACTAGAGGTTTATGATCGATTTTTTTTCATTGATTGAATTATTAATTTTTTTTCAGTTGCGAAGGATGCAAGGGATTCTTCAAGCGCACAGTACGGAAGGACCTCTCGTATGCGTGCCGGGAAGAGAAATCATGTATAATCGACAAGAGACAAAGGAATCGCTGTCAGTACTGTCGGTATCAAAAATGCCTGGCGATGGGTATGAAGAGGGAAGCTGTTCAGGAGGAACGACAGAGGACCAAGGAACGTGACCAGAGCGAAGTGGAGAGCACCAGTAGTTTGCACGCGGATATGCCAGTCGAAAGAATTTTAGAAGCGGAAAAGAGAGTAGAGTGTAAAACGGAGCACCAGGGAAACTACGAGGTAAATTGAGCAAAAGTATAAGACACGATAAGTAGATGAAGTGACTGAAGTAAATAATAAAAAAGCATGGATAGATTCATATCGGTAGAAAAAAAGTTATAACAAAATCCCACATAGATAAAAGTTTAAATTGTCAATGGGAACTTCTGTCACTCTCTTCTCTTGAGCGCCAAGAAAAAAAAACAATGGCGAACTGCATTATTTTCATAGGGACTTAAAGACACAGAAGCAAGGACGCGTTACCAGGTCACAAGGTCACCCAGAAATTCCTCTTAGTATGCATCGACACATTTATCACTACACCCTAGGAACTGTTGCATTCCACGTTAGCAAATCGTTTAATCTTTTTTTTGAACCTTGAAATTTGTCCAAGTAATTAATTAAAAATATTTCAGAACGAAGTGTCAAATATTTGCAACGCGACAAACGCACAGCTGTTCCAGCTGGTCGAGTGGGCTAAGCATATACCTCACTTCACGTCTCTTCCACTGGAGGACCAAGTCTTGCTGCTGAGGGCGGGATGGAACGAGCTTCTCATAGCAGCCTTCTCTCATCGCTCGATAGACGTCAAGGACGGGATCGTCCTGGCGGCTGGTATCACCGTTCACAGGAGTTCAGCTCATCAGGCAGGCGTCGGTATGATATTCGACCGGGTCCTGTCCGAGCTGGTACCCAAGATGCGGGAGATGAAGATGGACAAGACCGAGCTTGGCTGTCTGAGGTCGATCATACTCTTCAATCCGGAAGTACGCGGTCTCAAGTCTGCGCAAGAGGTCGAGCTTCTACGGGACAAGGTGTACGCTGCCCTGGAGGAATACACGCGCATCGCCAGGCCCGAAGAGCCTGGACGCTTCGCGAAGCTTCTATTACGCTTACCGTCGCTACGCTCTATTGGTTTGAAATGTCTGGAGCATCTGTTCTTCTTCAGATTGATAGGGAACGTACCCATCGACGCTTTCCTCATGGAAATGTTAGAATCTCTCTCGGATCCTTAGAAGCAGGGGGTGTGCCGCGTCCTGGGGCACACCGACGTTTAATTATTGTTAATTCATTGGAGAAAAAAAAAAGAAAGAAAAAAGATACTTTTAGTCTCGCACATTCAAATCCGAACTGACATCTCTAAAAGTATTTAACTCGATAGTTTCATCGAATTACTTACTTCCTTTTTTTTTTCCTCTTACTAATATTATTTAACGACCGTCTAACGGGGTGTCTCTTTTTTATTTGATATATCATTTCTGTTAAGTACAGACGTTCCATGATATTTGAATTTATACCTGGGACGTACGTATCTCTGTAATTTTATGTATGTGTAAGGAAGATTCATCTTGGCCGATTCGTATCGAGAGCGTGTCGGAAGTTACTCGTGTGGATTCGACAAACTGTAAACCGAAACTTAGGCTTTTACTTTCTCGTCGATTTTAATCTGCGACTTGTATCATTTTTCTTTTGACAATCCACGATAGAGACTTCCGGCCTCGTTGTTCACGTCGAATCTACATCAACGCGGCCCAGTTTCGCCTACAGTTTGTCGATGTCACGTTGCTCGAACGGAAAACACAATGTATCGCGAAATTCTTTATTATTTGAACATGGAAAGAAAGGAAAACGGACAATCTCGTTAACCGCGTTTACGTTGGGCCCAAAAATATCTGGTTCCTAGACGAGAAATTGATCCTGATCAATGTTCCTAGAACGGTGATCATTTTTTTTTTCTTTTACACTTTCATACCTAATGCCGGGATCCGAATGCTCTTACTATCCAGGTTTTTTATTTCGCTGACTTATCGCGGTACTGAACCGAGATTATGATGACGATTGTTATACCGACGACACTTTTATATATCTTTATCTTGGATTATACTCGTTTGTTTGACACGGTTCAACGAAGACGCGGCACGTACATATATCTTTTATTATCTTGAAAGGAAATGCTTACATTCCAACTCTGCCTCGATTCGGATCGTTACTTTAATAAGACATTGTTCTGTATGGATATAAACGCATAATGCAATTGCAATTTTGTTAATTGCATGCACGAAACTATGAGACAGGTGAAGAGTGAGAAAAAAGTGAGAAGAGGTGATTTGGCGGTAGCTGGGGAATGGGGGGGGGGTGGGTGGGAGGGGGGCGTTTAGAAAAGAACGAAGATACATGCAGACACGCCACATAATGCATGGTTAGACGTACACGTGTAATGCAGTAATTTATTGTTATGTTATATTATTAGATTAGACAAACTGGAACTTACTAATTCATTATTGATACATGCGTTATGGAAGTTCTTCTCTCTTTAATTTTTATACAGCGAATACCTGTAATATAGTAGAACAAGAAAAACGACGGCGACTGGCCGTGTTCAGGCCTGGCAATTTTTATTGTTTATTTTTGCAATCTTTTTTTTTTTCCTTGGGGTATAATTTTCGTTATACTTATAGATCTATTGTTGTACGCGATGCTGACGACGACATTGCACTTTTAGGTAGAATATAGATGAAATTTTTATTAGGGCATTTGTAGGGATATTTTTGACTCTAGGGAATACTTTGTACTTGACTTCCATCTAGGGAACGTAAAACCAAATTAAGGAATAGGTAGGAGATTCTAGGATTTCTCGTGGAGAGTCTTAATGCGAATTTAGATATTTAAATGAATTTTGAAGTTTGAAAAGTGCAATGGCTTTGGCGTACAGTAATGCGTCCAATGTTTATGCGAAAATATTGATAGACTTGGTAACGAAGAAAAAAATATACGATCTAACGACCGGATGGAGGAATGTGCTCTTGTGTGGTCGTTGGTCGTTTTCGCAATGTAAATTAAGTGAGACTCGAGTTGATGGAATTGACAGAGCGATGTAAATTCGAAGCTACGATTTATTGATATTGTTGTAAAGTTTTATCGAAGGGTATTTCAATGTTTATAGGATGTGCAAGATCTACCTTTTATAAACGAATATTTTGTACTTGGCTTTTTTTTTGCTTCTGAACGGGTTCCCATTAGTCGATCGAGGCTTCGTGAATTTCAAAGTGCAAAATTGTGCAGTGTCCAAAATATAGTTATCGATCTATTGCGTTTTCAATTGACGTAGTCGATAATTTAAATATCCTTTATCGCAAACCTACGAATCTACATTGTCTCTCTCAACTCTGGTGAGTCGAATCAGACAGCTCCGCTATGCATAAGCGAACGATCATACTTACTACTATACATAAATTATGATAATATTATATATTATTCAACATATTTCTATTTTTGCGTGAATGCCTACGATTGTTAGTTGTTGGTTATTGTTATCTACTTGATGAGAGTTTTTAATGTTATGCCTATCATGAAAAGAAACAATAATTAAATTCTCAACCTTTTTCATAATACAGTGTGCAGTTCAAGTTTATTTCAAAATGCGCGGCATCGCGATGCCCTTATTATTAGCCCACCAATCGAATTCTTCTGAATCGCGATGCGACATCGAAACGACAGATTCTCATTGGTCAAACGACAATTGGCCAAAGTCGACTGACCAATCCTGTCGATGTAACGAGTATATAACGATCGCTCATTGGTAAAGAAGTCTCGGACGATTTTTTAAACCGATTTAAGGTAAACGATATATTATTTATTATTTTTATTTGGAGCGAACGCGTACTAACTAAATAATTCTCTTAATCTTCCTTTTATTCGTCTGCTATCTTCTTGTACCTATGATACTTTATCCTTTTATCTTTTTTTTTCGTTATTTGACTGGTGAGCCGAAGAAATTCGACCAAAATTACCTCTAAGCGTCCGCGACGCAAGACCGACGTCTCTTCGAATTTCCATAAACAATGCAAAACATAGAGTGAACGCTGAACAAGATAAAAACAAAATCATCAGGAATGGAGGGCGCGAATGCTACCTGTGAATGAAGTTTCATATAAAAGATATATAAATGTTGCGATAAAAAGCTACTCTATTAATACACCTACTATACACAACATGAATACACGTACACATAAATATATATATATATTATTATTATTAATAATAAATTCGTCTATCATAAGGAAAACAATATGAAAACCTCGGTAACGGTCAGTTTAAGAAAGGTGTACCTCATCGATGTCGAATTTTTTAAATCTCACTGTATATAAAGTAACACGTGCGAACGCAGCATTAATTAACAATATTAAATTATAATGTCTGTCACTCAATAAGCGTCGAAGATGTATTAAATATTATATTCGATCAGGAATTCGGTACAACCAATCGACAAGTCCTCTTTTGACCTCATAATTAAGATCGATTATCCAATCCAGGAACAATCAGTCTCGCACAGTTGTCCTCTTTGGTCTAATCGCTAGTACTTCTTTTTTGCCATAAAATAATTGTTTTACGTGTTAAATATTTATCTTTATTTCTATCTATTAAATTTATTTACCTAGAACGGTGGACGATGCGATGCTCAAATTGTGTATAGTGATGTTTCACCTAGCAGCAATGTCCTAGAATTAAAGGACTGGAAGCGTTGTGAATTTCTTGATTCTGTAAAAAAGAAAAAGCACTATGAAAAATTGTACATTATTTTTTCAGTATTTGATTCGCATACAAATTACCGTCACAATATATATATATTTTCTAACATTGTAAACTAAAATGGAGTCTTACAATTTTATTGTGTACCTCAAGAGCATTCATTCTACCTGTCATAATTTTTATTGCTAAATCAATAAAATTGCAACGCATCCATGCCTCATAGATCAGTACAAATAAGTTAAACTATAATGATTGGTCTTACGTCATACGTAAGACAATTCCCTACTTAATAAATGAAAAATAGTAGCGATCCTCCTACTGAAATGAATATTGTACCTTTGCGAAAAAAAAGAGCTAATCTATAAGACAAGCTAAAATGTGTTACTAACTTTTTCTTCTTGATAATAATTGTCATACGACTTACGTAATATCGCCAATTCACTTGATAAATATATATGCATATAGATATATACAATATTTGTTCGATCTGTATGTATGTATATCACCATAAGCTATGCCAGATAAGCCTCACTGCGAATTAACGAACTCTTGGAACAGTCTGTGCGAAGTTTCTGAATTTTATTTATTAAAAATAAAAAATAAAAAAAATTGAAATAAAATATTTTCATAGAATTTTATGGGCATAGATCAACCACGACAGGGTTGCCAAAATTATCTGAAAATTTTGGAAATACAATTTTTAACTTCATAGAAACCAATCTTTCATCCCTGCATGCAGATCCAAGAGTCCAATCGTAATCGAGACACGTTATAGGGCACCAGTCAAATGTAACATTCCACCCTGCATATTGTATAGATTGTAAGAATTTTAAATTAACGTGAAAGAAATAACACTTAATTCTGAGCCAATAAAAATTAGGCGAAATTTAACGCAAGGTAAAATAATCGTTCACACAAAAATATTAAACGAGCAAGCGGGTGGCTTGAATATTGAAATTGTCAAAGAAAAATTGGAATTAACGTAATTAATGTGGATGGAATGGAATGTATTTTTGTTTTACTTACTCAAAAATCCAAAAAATTTTGAGTAACTAATGAGTTTACTTTTATGGTTGTGCTATGTGTAACCGGTAAAGCAATATCCTGTAATCACTCATCCCCTTGTCATCTCCCTTTATTAAAACTCGTAATAAGATCTATTACTGTCGCTAATAATTAATCCAATGCAATTTATTCGATTGAGAAACAGCCACGTGTAATAATTGTCGTAGGATGTAATACAGTACCATTTACCTATACCTATATATACAGCTGCACTATAGAAGTGAAAGAAAATTGATTAACCATAAACGTTAATTAAGAATTATACGCTTTTCCCTCTTTAAGTAAAGAATAATCGAGGTTGAGACTGGGGCAGATCAGCGGGTTATTTTTTTTTCATGTACGTGTATTATTTACAACGGGTTACGATGTTGATGAAAAAAAAAATAGAAAATGAAACAAGAAAACGAAAAGACGGGACGAGGATGCGCAACGAGGCTTTGTAATTTTATTTAATTTTTGTATTTCTCTAAAAATTTTGCGTTGCGCCTCTCCTGTATGAATCTGAAAATTAGTTTCGGTAGATTGCGATAAACGAATTGTTTTGTAAAGTGTAAGAGTAATATATTAAAGAGTGGACTAGTGGAAGGTTGATAAAGAAGATGTTAAGAAAAGTAAACAGAGAAAAGTGATACAGGCGAAAAACTTGATTTACGAGAGATTTGAGAAATTTAGAGAATGCTTGTCCGAGATGCAGGTAGGCTGTGTGATTAAAGAAAAAGGAAAAAAAAGATAAAGAGAGTGGAAACTACGTTATTCGAAAACAGAATGTAAATACGAGAATAACGATATTTTGCGTGTACTTGTAAAACATTACCGACAATTCCTCGAGTCAAGAGAAAGAAAAAGAAAGAAACAATGATATACTGTACGGTTTTTTGCGCCAAGAGATAAAATCGTCTATTCTGACTTGTCTAAATATATTTTTATCAAAGTACCTGTAACTGTCTCTTTTTCTTTTATGTGTATCCCCTAAATCCATTCGTCTGGTAATCTTATCTTTTGTATTTTTTGCTTTTTTTCTGCTGGGACAAAGAGAGCCTTATTGGCCGTTTCTCGTTGACGTCGTTCTTGGCCAATAGTGTCTCAGGCGGCACAAAACCACTGGGCCTAACCTCTTGGGTGACGGACGAGAAGTTCGTGTGTGATTTTGTTGAGGAAGTTTCCGCGATACTTGTGTTACTTAATATGTGTCTATCGCAACGATCCTGTAGCACAGATGTCTAAAAGGAGTTTCAAAGACGACTTCAAGACGTCGTTTAGTCCGAAGATGTCTTTAAGACGGATTTTTGACAGGTTTGCTAACAGGGAGCTCAATGGTAAAGAACATTTAAATAGTTCAACGTCTTTACCGCGTTATTCTACATTACCCTAAGAGCAGTCTGAATATATCAAGCTTTCTTAATTTATTAATTACAATTCACTGCACTATTTCGTGCTTTTGCAATGAATTATTGTTAATTGTAATTAACCCGAAGTAGTTTACGGTATTAAATGGGTGATAAAAAATTCTACTTTGGTCTTCGCGTGTTCTGTGAAGATTTGTGGAGAATGTTTAATGCCATTAGACTTTGTGATATTACATTTTTTGTCAGTCTCCAAATGGAATTTACGAATAATTAAAAGGTTTGGCTGTTTGTCGTCTATGAATTATTTGACAGATATCACACAGACATTATGCCGTATGGTGTATGCTAATTAAACGCGGTCGAGTAACTCAGATTAATGAGAACCTAATAAATTTTATTTGATTAAATGGGTTTACTGATAAAATTTAGTGATTGTCTGGACTGCAGTTGGTAATTAATACAATTAATTGGTGTCTGTACTGTCTTAGAAATGGGAAATTCTGGTCAAACATATATAGAAATACGGGAAGTTGCCAAAATTTGCGTGTGCGCAAATTCGTCGCGCAGGACTCGGCGAGTGGGAGCAGGCGGATGGTGGGGGGAGCGCTCGAGGCAGTCCCCGGACACGGGGCGTTCATTCTTCCTCGAGCCGGTCTCCTATACTGGTCTCTTGGAATCATCTCTCTTATCCATTACCTACCTTCTTCTATTTCTATATTTATTTCTTTATCCTTCATTCTTAACATTCTTATTTAGTTCGTTCCTTATTTCTTCTTTACTTTTATAATTCTACTCCTTTCTTTTCTACTTCTTTAAATCTTTATTTCTATCTTCCTTTCTGTCTTCTCGTTTCACTCTGTTCCCTCTCTCTTTCCATTGTATTTCTCTTACTTTTCCAATTTCCTTGGTCGGGTCGAGCATATTTATTCGAGTAGTCATATAAGGGTAGTCACCCTGTTAGTGAAGCTACATGTATAGACCATGGTGTCGGGGGTTGCCCTTCCGCCTCATCCGCTGAGCTTGCTCAGTGGGTCGGGCCCAAGTTGTGG
>JAYRCB010000005.1:0-21861 GCA_036026315.1 Trachelus stipa
GATATTGGCCATAATTTCACAGAAATGTACAAAAATTCAAGTGTTGCACTTCAATTGGACGTTACTGTATATATATTATCGCTATTAGTCCTATTTTTTTAAATATACCTTATTTTAATTACTTAGTATACTACATCTATTACTATACTAATAAAAAAATGTAAATAGCCTGTTTAATAAAACGGACCTTAACACATGTAACCCGATTTACACCGCAAATATTGTACCCTACCACCACCACCACCACCGTAGATCTTATTATCCTGCGCGTATCGGTGATTCGCCAAACGCCTCTTACGCACAAAAGCGTCGTAGTACTCTCGGGCGATTCTATCGTTTTTCCGCAAATGGGCACTAAACACATTTTGGAAGGCATGCATTCCGAAGCTGGAAGAGAGGTAGTGTAAAAACATCATGCAGAACTGCCCGCACACCGTCGACGTCTCGCTCCGAAGCTGCTGCGTATTCCATCGGAAGGATCGACAGTTCCGTTGGAGTCTTGATTCATGATGATGATTCAGCGGTGGTAATCCGTATATGATACGCGTCCACGTAAAGACCGGCTTTGCCGAAATCAGTCTGCAGTGCTTCGAGGGTACTTGAACACCGTCGACGTATAGCGATAAGAAATTAATACAATAGTTTTTAAAATTGAACGGGTTGAGTTAATAGTTACCGTTGAAGGCCTTGTTATCGACGAAACCCATTATAATCCGCTTAGGTAATTGACCGAGAATTACGTTATCCATCGTGCCACCGTGCAAGCTGGCATGCATCGTCAGCGCCTTGACCTCCACACGTGTAAGCGGATACTTTGCTGTTGTCTTAGACAACATTTTAGAATGCGCTAGTAGAATACCGGGGCTTATTTTGGCGCCTCTAACGAGGAGCGTGGCCTCCGTTATATGTAAAGAACACTCACTCTTGGGGTCCATGAGGGAGAAACCGTCTCTTGTGCGTATGAGGCGTAAACGGAGCTCAACACCGTTTAATAAAAATTTTTCTTGGTTAAACACATGGCAGTGTAAATGACCGATCAGATCGACCGTCTTGTCTTTACCAACGAATGCCTGCCTATTCGCGAGACCTATATTCTTGCCCGCTCTATCGTCCATGTGACCGGGCGTTTCGTCGTACCAGAGCACACTCGAGAGGTGTGATCCCTTAGCGGCGGGCCCGTAATTTAATAGCGTCACTATATAGGCCCTGTAAGCGTACGCGTTATTAGGAGGCGATACGAGTTTCTGATTAAGAAACACGTCCACCTGGTTGAACAGAGAGTGTAGCAGATTGTTAAACAAACTCGATGGGCGAGTCATGAGTCAGCGATGAGATGAGTTTATAGTGCATCCACTGAGCACTCTCTATAGTGGTCTGTGTCGGCGGTAGCGAAAGAGCTCGAGCTCCGATTTCATACACTCGCAGGAGTGCGCGTGTAGGAAGGCCATGATAGAGATAGCGCTCAGGAGAAGATATCCAGCACGCTCCGTTTAATTTTTTTTTACTACCGCTCCTACGACTATTTCTTGGTTTCTTAGTTTTGGCTTTTATTCTTTTACTACTTGTTTTTTTTTTCTACGTGGGGCAACCTTTTTTTTCGTACTCCTCTTTTTCTTACGCTTGTTAACAGCTCTTGAGGGTGAGACGATACTCCTTCCAGAGACGCCGATGATGGAGTGGTCACCGCGCGATCGTTTTACAGCTTTATAGCCCGATCCTTTCATGAGTTCGCCAATTTTCGCCTCCGCCTTACGTTTAAGATTCATACCCGATTCGGCTGCCCTGGTGCGAAACGCCTGTTTCAGCGAAGTGCCGCGCTTGCTGACGTCTGTCAAGATATTCATGCCCGCGCGCACCGCCTCCTTACCAGCGGCTCGGGCTCCTCTCGATAGCAGAGGTAACACGCGCCGAAATAGACCACCGAGAAAGCTACCGATA
Source organism: Trachelus stipa (assembly GCA_036026315.1). Classification (NCBI taxonomy): domain Eukaryota; kingdom Metazoa; phylum Arthropoda; class Insecta; order Hymenoptera; family Cephidae; genus Trachelus; species Trachelus stipa. Next base: position 1,939 of record JAYRCB010000005.1, read on the forward strand.
CCATGCCCTCACTGATACGGTAACCCAGCGAACACCCGAAATTTCGTGGAATATCCCCCACCGATCTGCGAGTCGTAGTAATCGGTGTAATGAGACATCAGTCTAGCCGTTTAAAGTGTAGTGTTACGGAGAGCGTCCCTGATTCGAATGGTATAGGTTCGCCCAGCTGGTCTCTTATATCGATGTTGATCGTTTGAAAAGTCGTGCGGAGCAGCGGTATATACTTTAACGGTGAAAACGAGAGCACTTTTACGGCAGCGTATGCGTATTTGTTATCCGGCTGCAGGGAAACTACGCGAAGCAGGGGCGTTTGGACGTCTCCGGTGATATACGGCAAGCAGACGTCGGTGTAAACGAAAAGCATCTTAGGTAGGGCGTTGATTAGTCTAGCCGGCTGATCACCCATGACAACGGGTTCTGCTATCGACACCACGACCGATTCGGGAAAACCCAGGATGCGTGCCAGAGATCGGCAGAGTCTCAACTCGTACGGATCGTCTAGATCGTTATCGGTGGAGACGAACGATACACACGCGTAACCGCCTCTACAGAGCTCTAGTTTCAAGCGCACCGTCATAGCCCTGGTAGCGTTTATTTCGTCAACAAGCGTCTTTACGTCATCGTAAACACTGTGCGCTACGTTAGAACCCGTCATCATAAGCCCCACTACCGGCTCCTTATGGTTCTTCCTCAGTTTGGTGCGGGTGGTGACCACGCCCACGTGATCCCAGTCTTTTAACGCTGCGGGTACATGAAGAAAGGTCATAGGGATCCGTATTTCGACCAAAGCAACAGACCATGCCCCATGTAAATTGATCGATGCGTCCTAAAACTGGTGGTTTTATTTTCAGGGCAGTACGACATACTACTGTTACTAGGAAGAACGAAATAAAACTGGTCCTTCATTGTTATTTAAGTGGCACACCGGTATCCACGAATTAAATTTCTCAGGGTAACCGACTCACCTGACCAGTACTTTTTGGGCTTTCCCACGACCGCTTCGTTTTATTATACGATCGACGAGACACGCGTCCTTTGCGAGGTCCTTGCGGACTCGAACTAGCTCCTCCTCATAAAAAATACCGTCAATTTCCTCGCCGGCGAAATCTTTTAAGTTGTAGACCGGCGGTTCCCTCGTTGTACCTAGGCGGGTGATTTTAAAAATCTCTCGAGTCCAACCCCCCTCGTAACCTTTCGCAAACGGGTTCCTAGCGCTAGTGATACGTACCAGGTCGCCGACACTGTATTTAGGGATACGCTGACTCACTGCGGCGTACCGCGTGGATAGGTTCATACATGCCTTAGCGGCATTATACATGGTTACGTCGACTGGGCGCATTCTTATCGCAGAGTGTCGCGTCCCGTTGTACGATTCCACGAGGCTCTGAAGAATGTATATGTACCGCCGCGTGTTTCTATGCGTAAAGTAACGCCACATACGCTCCTTCAGAGTACGATTGTAGCGTTCGACGACAGCTGCCTTTACATCGGGGCTGCGCTCTAAACGAAATCCAATGGCGAGCTCCTCGAGCAGACGCTGCAGTACACCGTTTGTAAACTCTTTACCTTTGTCTGTTTGTAGGTACACTGGTACCCTATTCTTACTACGTGCCACAACCCTCCGGAATGCCGCTGCTACCGTCGCACCGGTCTTATCGCGTAAAGGCTCGACCCAAGTGCATTTGCTGAGTACATCGATTATTACAAGGATATACGTGTAACCATCGTTGTACTCCTTCAACGAGCGAAGGTCCACAAGACCGGCCTCCCAAACGTTATCGATATAGCGGACGGTGTAAGAACGGAATCTCGCTTTACCCTGCCCCTAATCGATCGTTCGAGTTTACCGATACCGGCGTACGAAGACGGTTCTACTAGTGTGTAATAAAGACGCCCCAGAAGGCTGTCATCACTCGATTTCTTCTTCTTTTTCACGCCAGCCTTAACCATTCTACTCTTTTCTTTTTCTCGGTATCGTTGGCTGTACTGGCCGACGCGGACCGCGTATATCTTTTTCACACGATCTCTTCTTCCCCGGAATCTCTAAACACCTCCTGAAACGCCTCGCGAAATTCCTCCTCTGTAGACGAGCTCTGCGTTGTTTCGATAGGGGTCGGGGTGATTGTTACACGGCGCGGTGTCTGATTACCTGGAGACGTTGTATTGCTTGCCTCCCTCCATAGACGCTGATTACCGATAAATTCGCGCGGTATACCAGCAGTACGGAGGAACTGTGCAAACTGCCGGCTCCCTGCCGGTCTCGCCGTTTTTCTCTCACGCATAGCGTCGTTGATAAAATCCACGATGTTGGCGTCCTGCACGACGGTTCCGCCGATACGCGTAATGCCCTGTTTATTCCACGAGATGCGTGGCGAGCCAGCATTGCGCAACCTGCCTAGTAAGAGCCTCGCCTTAGTCCTGTACTTTTGGGGTACACTGGCGATGATGTCGTCGTCATCATCGGCGGTCGAGCTCCTGGCGTTATCCTCTGCAGAATTGTTATTTTTTTTCTTGTCATCGTTATCGACGCACCTATCATCGACGGCGTTATTTCGTAGGTCCTCGATAAAGTGTAGATAGCGCTGCTGCACCTGATTGTACATCTTCCACTTTTCGCGTTCGTCAATCAAATTTGACGAGTGTAGGATCTCCTTCATTGATGCGTCTCATCTACTTAAGGGATTCCCAGGGGTTTGCACAGTGTTTACGGTGTCGACACCCTGGTGGTGCGTATGAAGCATCGCACGGTGGTGCACGATATCCATGCTCTCCTGAGAGATGAGAACCATCTTTTTTGTGTGCTCCATTTCTCTCTCTCTCTTCCTCTCTCTGCGCAGCGTATACCCTATCCACCTCCCCCTATGAGTTTCGACATGACAGTGCCTAGTATGGGTGCCAGCAGAAGAGGTAGAAAACCACCGCTCTGAACGATAAGGCGTTTTCTAGTTTTGACGGCTGAATCCGGCCTGGATAAGCGTCTCAACAGCGGTGTGTGTTTTCGTAAGCGGCGTTTCTGAGTCGGTTTGAGAGGTACGTTACCGCGAAGAATATTCAGAGCGCATTCACATATACAATTGACGAGTCGCGGATCGGGCGCTCGTAACAAAGCGCTGCGTGATTTGCTATCCAGATGGCAAATACCCTTTAACACTGTGGCGTGCTTCCGCCCTATAGAGCAGCGTGCGCTGGATACCATTATAACCGAATGACTGGTACATCTCGATCGGTGTTACCCACCCTTTATACCCCTTCGCGGTACGTACACGTAGTGGAATGGGTCCGAAGGAAACACGCACGTGCGAAAGCGGCAGTTATCGGGGGTCGACTGCTTCAAATCAAGTAGTAAATAGCCGTGCGGTTGGGTCGCGGCATCGCGGTAAACTTCCTGTATGAAGCGTGGATTTTCAGGAAATAATTGTATCGCCAGATGCTGTATCTGCGCTTTGTCGCGCGGATTTTTAAATACAACGATGTAGTTGGCGTTCAATGAGATATCGCGCTGCCCGGGCCCTTGATGAAAGAGATTCTGCGTGATGAAGATAACGCTGATGTTCTTATGATAGCTGCCTTTAGTAAAAAGGTCGACCACCGTGTTATTGGACGATTCCCTCATGAGATCGTCGATGATGACGAGTTTCGGGCGCGGTTCGTTGCCGTAATCGGTATTCTGCGGCAGTCCCTTGTGAAACTCTACAGTGTTCCCGTACTCCCTGTACCCCTCCTACCACTCTGCATAGTAAAAGAGAATGCGCGCGAAGCGCACGTCGCTCATGTCCTCAATGAAGCGTAAGAATTTCTTTACGAAAAACGTCTTTCCACACCCCCTGGGTCCGCAGACCATCGATGTCCACGGGTGCTTCCACCGCGTGTCCATTATGCCAAATGAGGGTATTTGGCGGTGCTCTTTACGAATATACTGTTAAAGAGTCTGCTGAATTTTACACACCCCCAACCTTCCATCGCGGGGCCTGGCCGCGGCGGGCGCGCGACACGCGTGAGGCTCGTACGTCGCGCGCGCGTGCTACCTCTTACAAGCTACGATGCTAGCTCCCCACCCGGATGAGCTTATCGCCTCCCTGTAAGCTAATCGCTGGAGTGTATGTGCGTCAACCGTATCGCTAGCCAGCGTGCACGGCTAGCCTGCCCGAAGCGCCGCTGCAAAAGAAAACAAATAACGTGGACGGGCTGGTAGAGCCTTCGGAAATATATCGATAAAAGAGATCTTTTTTTTTGATTTTTCAAATAAAGGCGTTTTATTATTAGTATTATACAGTGATTTATATACATTTGTACATTTTTTGGTATATTACCTACATGAATCCGTATGGCAGAGATCCGAAACGACAGTCGCGCCGCCTTTTTTGAAGCTCTGTCGGTTTACATGTTTTTGATTCTAGACGCGTCATTACGTCGTGAAACGGGGTACGCCGTATCGCGTCGTAGTGTAAAATGACAGGCTCGCTAGTCTCTCCCGTTACATAAGAGCGTATCCAATCGTAATTAATGGCTAAACTCGTCGCGTGGTCGATCGTGATACCTTTGACCTTGAAGACCTCCGCGTGAGAACCGTCTGGCTTGAGCACCCGGTACGCGTAAAATTTCGGGCCTCCCGATACAAAAGAAGTGATATAGCTACCAGTACCGTATGACTCCAGCTCTTCCGTTAAATCGCCCAAAAGACTACCAAGCGGCGGCTCGTAAGTGTTATCGGCGTGACGACCACCCGATACGTATACAGGGTGTCCCAGAATTACTTTTACACCCGAAAGTGGGTGATGGCTGGGGGTCCCTCGAGTACCCTCCCGCAAACCGTTTGCAAAAATTCGCAATAGTTTTTAAATGGGAAGCATTTAAGATGCACCAATCAGAATGAAGATATTCCGCGGATCATGGCTACGTGGTGGGAGGTATAGTCGTGGCAGGCAAAAGCTAACTGCTACAGCCAGATGGCGCAATTCGCAATTGTTTCTTAATCCAAGCGCTAAGCATTTTCCTTGATAGACTGTCGATACTGGCCGAACTTCTTAGCTTCGTGCAGCAGAACTCATACCTCGAAACAATTGAGAATCGCGCGGTGCACGTGAGACGGCTGCACGAAGCTAAGGAGTTCGGCCAGTATCGACAGTCTATCAAGGAAAATGCTGAGCGCTCGGATTATAAAACAATTGCGAATCGTGCCATCTGGCTGTAGTAGTTAGATTTTGCTTGCCACGACTATACCTCCCACCACACAGCCATGATCCGCGGAAATTCTTCATTCTGATTGGTGCATCTTAAATGCTTCCTATTTAAAAAATATTGCGAACTTTGGCAAACGGTTTGCGGGAGGGTACTCGGGGAACCCCCAGCCATCGCCCACTTTCGGGTGTAAAAGTAATTCTGGGACACCCTGTATACACGAGTCAGTGTCGTAATATAGAACGCGTCTATCTAATTCCTCGAGATAGTCGTACAATTTTAGACAAGCCTGAGCCGTGGTGTACGCTGCTATAACAACGTTTGTGTACGCAGTGCGTATCAACGATTCGCTCTTACTACTCGTACTGACGTAGAGCATCTCGTCATCTACGGGCAGAATACCTGTAATCGCGAACTCTGGACATGTGAGCAGACTCACGAGCTTCTGACGAGTTGTTACGATTTCCGTCTTAACAAATTTTCGCGTTGTCCAAATTTGCCCCAAAAGGAATTCAGACATAATTTAGCGACTGACCGCAGACCGGGATTTGATTTTATATTACTAGGGTCTAGACAAATACCCTCGACCCAATCGTACTCCTCTATATACAGCTTCTTCGCCTCGTCGTTGTCACCACACTCGCGTGGCCAGCCGCTAGCCTCCTGCTTGATATTTAGGAAGGTATTTATGTAATCGGCAAAGTGACCGCCCGCCCGTGTCGCCGGATCATACTGGGTAATCTCATACTGCCATATCTCGTGTATCAACGTTATCTCAGACCCCTTACGTACGACCCGCCTGACCTTGTCCGCGAATCAGGTCCTTCGAATACTCTATCCGCAGGATTCTCGTGAGGACACGGCATCTGTAGCGTGGCCGCTGCACAGGAACGACACAGGGCAAAAAGCAGTTTACCATGCATACGCACCGGTAACACGGGATGATATAGATCTCGCGGTGGCAGCACGACACACTTAATCAAGCCCTCCACGTTATCGATATTGTTGCGATCACCCGTTAGTTCGCGACAGTCATCATCCACGTACACTCTAGGATGACCTAGAAGGAATGTCCCCGTTTTCGATATGAAGGGGTAGAGTGAGCACACATCTACGTAATGTATGCTCTCAGACCCCTCGACTTCACAAAAACTGACAGTGTTCCCTGTACGACCACTGAAGAAACCATCGCGGGGTTCGAGCGGGGCCTGCGATACCAGAGGGTTCTCATTCAACGCGATTGTTTCTCGCCGTACCGATAACCGCCCGGTGGTAGAACAGCTATCTGCTCGTCCTGCAAAAAGTTTTTCCAAAAAATTCTCGAACACGCCGAGGCTATAGTGATGCTCTCCGAGAAAAGGCAAACGTTACCGTGCTGGAGAAACATTTCGCGGAAAGAAACGCATGCCTGTCTGAGAATAGCGACGTCGGATCTACAGTAATCTATAAACTCAGTTCGAAAGTTGAATACGTACCCTGCAAAGCACTGTTCGTTATACCACGCTAAAAATTGGTTACGCTGAGCCAACGGCATCGTATCGGGCGAATAAAATTCGAGCGTTGGTAGTGGGCCGACATAGTGCTGATTCTCAGGTCTGTTGAATAGATGCGGAAAGATGCCCTTTTGTTTCAAACCACCCGTATCCGCGAGGCCGAAGGCGTTCGGTAGTGCGCTCAGTGGCATGTGAAAATAATTAAGGCTGTCTATGAAAGTTACACGGCCCGTCTTCATCATTATGATGCTCATATCACTGAGTAGCAGCATCGGCGGTATTAGACTTGTTCTTTTACATTTCACGATGTGTCGTAGTATGAACTGTGCATCGAAACCCTTGGCATTATGCGCCACGCAGATTACACGCTGAAACGATTTTCTTTTAGGATCGCACGCGAAATCTACAAACTGCCTTACGGGGTCCTCTTCGAAGATGTACTCGCGTACACCACAGGACGGACACAGCCTCGCGAGATCTGTATCATTTATGCAAGTCGTGCACACTTGCTGAACGACGCACAAATTTGGGGTGTGGATACGCACCGCGTCGTCACCGGGCAGCTTCTGTATCTGCTGCGTTTCAAAATCAGAAAAGATGTAGAGAATATTTGTTGCAGCGGTAACCTTTTTTACCGGTCTGACGTAACACAGGTGTCCTACGTCATTAATACTCCTGCAGACGCTGCAGTACACCTTGTCGCAAGAGTGCTTACGAGTCGTTCTGTGAAGAGGTCTAAGGCACTGCGAACAGCTGCGAACGGCCTGGCACACGCTCTTTTCTTTTCCCTTCTGTTTACTAAACAGCGTGTTTATATGATTATCGAAACAGGTTTGATCAAAAGAGTACCTGTGACACTCGCGACAATACACTGTGGGGAGAGCCGAATCGCAGGGTGGTTTTCCGAAACATCTAGCGCATTTGTGGGAGCATTTATACTCTGCCCCGTGCGTGTAAGACCTGTTACACGGTATACAAAAACCACGACTCCCGACCGCACCCCGCATATTTAAAATAGATTGATAATGCCTCGAATTATTATAATACAGGATGCGGAGCGTCTGCCGTGGTTCTCCTGAACCGTACGCGCTATCGACTATCGGCGATCCGTCGTACAGTGGTTTTTCACCGCTGCCTATACTATCGAACTCGTAAACAACAATGGTTATACCCTTCAGGGCAAGGTACCTTTGAGATTTATCGATTTCTGGAATACCGCAACCGTCAGACGGTATGCCTACACAGGCGTTTGTCACAAGCTCGAGAGCGAGTTGTTTTTGTAATTTACCCCGCTGACGCCATACAGCGTTCAATCTCTCATGCAGTTTCCCAGAGCGTACCTTCCCGCGTGTACCATCGCCACAGTGAGCGATCTAGGCAGACAGAGATTATCGGTGTTTATGATGCTAAGTATAGAGTGTTTTTTTACAAACTCGTGCGCTAGTCGCACGCGACCTGTACCCCGTGGTACTGAGACTATACACGATTCGATGACAAAAGATCTGTCTATTTTGAACGCCTGGGCGCTCTGTGCGACGGACGATATTACACCCCACACGTCATTTTCAAGAAAGTCGCAAGCCGGTCTGTACGACAGCCACGCAGTCCCGCACGCAAAACTGTCTGACTTGATCGTCAACCCTATATAGTCTTGTGCGGTACACGCGCTTGTGATGTACGCGTGTATATCTCTGACCGCTCCTTGCAGCCAAGATACCGTATTCGTATCAGGATCTTCGGGCGGCCTCCGAATAGCCATTGTTATTTCGCGACCATCTAAACGGAACTGGTTTATGCGACGCGTCGTTTCGGATTGCACGGTAAACCTATACCCCGGCGGTAACGCGTCATTATCGAAGACTGCCTCGTCGTCGTCGGTGTCTTCGTCGTCGACTCTCTGCAACCGAAGAAGGGGTCCCCCGCCGGTCTGATTGAGTACGTCAGCATCCCCCGCATCTAGCGTTTGGAAAAGTTTTTTATTTTTCGATTATTAAACAAAAAAGGAAAGAGTATTCGACTCATACTAACTTCTCATTCCTGGCGAGGGTTAAACATCGACCCAATGTATGAGAATACAGCGTCTAACAGGATTTCATCACCTCCTACATTTTTAAAGTTAGCAATTTCCACAAAAAAGACGTTAAGTGCTAAAGAATACCCCTTTACACGTTACCTTCTTCGAGGGTATCCTAGGTGTTTTGGGTCTCAACGAGCTCCGCTAATACCTCGGTCGCTTCATCGGCATCCGCCGTCTCGTACACGCCGTTCCTAAGAACCCATAGTACAGGTTCCTCAATGTCGTCGTACTCCTGCGGGGGCGGTGGGTTACCCTGTACAATGGGTTCTTGAAATTGGTTGCGGTCGTTGTATCCAGCAGCCTCGAGCGGATCTACAATTTTTTTTACTTTTTATTTCCACACCGATAAGTTTTGAGCGGTGCCTGTAAATTTATCATTATTACATTGACCGTGCTCGTTAGAAGCGCTGGAAATGGTGGAGCGGTCATCACCACCATGGGCGTCGGCGTCGCCGTCGTCGTCATTGCTACCGGCCGATGCTATTGTCATGAGCTCGTCTGTAAAAAAATTATGAAGAAGACTGCCGTGTTTTTTTCCCTACACTGTTTAATAGATACCCCATGTATCACGAGTTGTTTCTTCTTATTTTTCTTCCTCTTGTTCCACCATTTGTATGTCCAGAGCTGTCGATGGACCTGCCATTTTTTAATAAAAAACGCAAATTAACCGTAACCTCTTTTAAAAAAAAAAACGTATGTTTTACCGTTGCGGAGCTGTATTGCCGCTGCCGTGCTGGTGCTGGGCTCTGGATAAAGCTCCTCTATACGATCGAGGCACCCTAAGAGCAGCCGCTCCTCCTCGGGAGCGCCTTCGTGGCGAAATCGTGTCAATTCTTGTAAAATTTATTAAGTTTTTTAAAAAGCAATTTATTTAGGATCTATTACTGGTAAGTGACAAACACCTACCTTCGTGGAACCGAAGATCGGCTATAATAGCCCTAGTGATATGGTTATCGCGCACTCCGCGTTTGTTGATACATGCTACGGCTAGCGACAGTATGTACAGGTCGTTCTTGAAATATCCTCTTTCGTGACCCCTGGCTAGCACACGCAGAGTACAATGGGAAAATACACTTTTTAATCTACGCGTCAGCGTGCGAAAACCGAAATATCTTAACTCATGACACCACACCGGTGAGAATAATCTCGGGTTTCTAGGGGTATTCAAGCGGCATGTCTTGATGAAATCGCCGATACAATCGCGAATATTCCCCAAAGATGACATTTTTTTTTTGCTTAAAGCTGGTGATTGCTGTAAGTGATCAGACTATCTACCGCAACGTCATGATACGAACTAAAACAGAATGTGCCTAGTTTGCGGACGTCTTACAACCGTTGCGATATTAATTTCAAAACAAATGGGCTACATCTTATAACAAGGCTATATGAAACAGTTGAATCAGCAAAAAAGTCACGATTTTCTTGTAGGTTCCTTATTAATCGAAACTCGGATAAAACGTTTTAATCGTAAAAATATATACAGATATTATTGTTCGCTCATTCGCCGATCCCAAAATATTATGTATCCGTAATATGGGAAAAACGGTACAGAGGTGTTGCGCCGAGAGCTGCAGCAATCTGCTAACGTACGCCGTTCGAGGTTGCATCAGCATCTTATCATCGTGATGTAGGATTATAGATACGAATCATGCTACTCTGTGTACATAGGTATTTCTTATTTATTTATATTTATCAATTACAATCGACTGGTACTAGAAGATCGCACCACTCTTTTACAATATCGAACGCGTCGAACATCGCGTAATCTCTCCAGACGATTGAATGCAGCCAACCACGTCTGCGATTCCAGACGCATAGTGCGTGGTGCGGTAGCTCTTCCGGTGTGGGCCGGCTGCACCTTTTCCTCAACCTCGATAGCTCTGAACTATCCATCGGGCGCCAATACGTGAAGCGACATTTGGGTCTGCTATCGTCGGACATACGTCATTCGTCTTTTGCTAGTCACTCGTGGGTGCATATGCGTTGTGCGTAAGGGCTATCGTTACTATATCGTTGCTATAGGTAACTCGGGTAGTATCACCGGTCTTACACCCGACGGCCAGCCCTTACGACAGATCATGTCTCGGTTAACAGTGTATAACATGTCAGCGTCCGGCGCTCCCGGTTTCGACATGTATATTGAGACTAGCGGTACGCCCATTAAATGGCCCAATCTCAGCCACTCGCGCACGGCCTCTTCCTTTGGATCGCACGTAGGGTTCGCGTAACGATAGAGAGGCCGCGTCTTCGCCCACTGCATACGACTATGCCTAAAAAAATCGTCGTCGCCGTAGTGCACCATTTCTTCTTCCATATCTATCGATAATTTGTTTAGTGTATCGTTGTAACGGTTCTACTGCTTTTCTCAGACTGTAAATCGTCGGCTGATTGCACGTGCCCCGGCCGCGTGTTTTCTTTTTTACAGGATCTGTACTGATCGTGTTAACGCTGATGTAGATGCACCTGGCAGTGAATCACTCGCTGTAGGATATCAGAATCTCGTCATCTTTGATGCATCCTGCGGTATCAGCAGAATACTCTGTCATGGTCATAGTTTTTTTGTTCGCTGTAGCCTATGAAAACGGGGTGCGGCTGTGGTGGTGGTGCTGGGGTGGGGGGCATATTCGATGATATTTCAATACCCTGTCTTTTCGATGTCGCATTAGACAGTACTGCTCAGACCATCGCACCAATCGTATGACAGCTTTTACTATAATCATGTACAAGAAGCAAGTACTGTTGTCCACTGTGTATGGTCTAAACCGATCGTTTTCGAAACAAGTAATCACCGGCTTATCGTTAAATCGTTCGGGAAGTCTATCGGCTGTGATACGCATCGTTAATCAAGATTATTCCGGCGTGACGTTTGAGCCTAACGAATGGGCCAGCGTTACCGACCACTTCCCCGTCATCGACAAATTCTTCACCGCAGAGGATAATATCAAGGAGGTACCAGAGGCTTTTAGCACTCCTATTTTCATGGCCACTCACGAACTAGTCTTCACGTACTCATACGGTGACCTCATACGGAACTCGACCGTCGCGGCGATGACGCCTCCGGGGACAACATATTGGGCGATCTTCGACTGGTTCTGGAGAAGAAAGGCCTGTGATCGCCAGTGCTTTACCAATTAATAGTGGAGATGTTCTCCTTGTATAACCACGAGTACCTCTCCTTCGCACCATGGAGGGTCAAAACAACCACCATGGAGGGTCAGAACAACCACGCATAAAACTATATGATTGATGTATCTTGCAATATGTTTATAATATATTTTTATTTAAAAACTATTCTTTCTTTTTTTTGTTTCCTCCACCTCCATCTCCCCATATGTTCTCAATAATAATGATAGTGTCGGCTGGTGAGAATAAATCATTAAGCGTATTCCTCTGTACGATGTTAATCTCTGTATCGCAGTCTCTGTTATACGTTATACGACGCTGGTGTACAGTGAACCGCATAAATGGTGACAACGGTGGACGCCGTGCGGTGAGGTAAGAGTGCAGGATTGGGCGGCGCGTGCTCTCCTATCTCGGCCTGTGCGTGAGACGCAGAAAGCACTACGGTGCGAGCGAGACGCCAGAGCGTCACTCGGTGCGTCCTTGTTGCACAGCACGAGTGTAAGCGAGACGTCAGCAAGGCCCTTCCATGCGCAATAGGGAGCTTGGTAGGGGACTGCTCGTGTTCGCAGGCAAGCTTTCCCTCTCTCTCTCAGACTAACACTCTTTGACGAAGACAGCTAGTACCCTGATAAGAAAAGAGAAGGAGCTATGTGACTGTCGCTAATGGGAATGACAGATTTTTCGATTGTCCGTCCTCGTCATACAGCGTTAGTAAGACAAAGACGGGTAGATGTGACGTGGTGGCTAGGAACAAGTGTCACACGTCTAACGCATTGTGGATAGCTGCGACTAAGGGACCTATTGCCTTCTCGCTTAAGACGCAAGACGCTTAACGTCTTGTTTTGGTCAAGTTACGGCATCTGTCCGCCATCTTTGTCCTTCTGTGAATAGTGTTATCTAGTTTGTAAGATTGCTAACCGTTTTCCTTCGGGAACATTGTGCATTATTTTGTATTTTCGTATTGTATCCTTCACGTTCCGATCCACCGCTCGATCTGTCACTGTCGTTCTCTGTAGCGTTAGCCGCCCTTACTATCGGAAAGTCGGTTGGACTGTCTGTCGCTTCCGGTAAATCAACGTATCGCGGTTGCGTTGTCGAACTGTATCATCTTGTTGACTTAATCGTCTGAGCGACGTTTCGTCGAGAGGTGGTGATTTCGGTAACCGCGCACCTCTTGTGCGAATCGTCGCGTATCCCGTGAGGAATCTTGTCTCGCGTGACCCTGTCGTACCTATCTTATCGTATTACTATTCTAACCGTTTTGTTCATTATCGAATTATTGTTACCAAGTCCCAAATAAAGGGCATCGTTGTTACTATTTATGCTGGTTCTCAATCGGACTTGATTTAACACCTGTGCGTTCCCTACCTCTCTGCCTGCCGGTGTGTACAAACTAGCTGGACCCTTTTTCCTCGTTCCCCGCGTTACCGTTGAGTCCCGTGACACTACGAAGTGCCTAGCGCCCAAGGGTTAATCGCTAGTCCGACTTGGGGAGGTCCACGTGCCGCGTAAGGGGAATCCGGGAGGTACTGTTTGCAGATTTGTGACTTAAACCGATTGTTACGCCACGGGGAACCAAATTCTTCAGGATTTTTGGGATAACGTCACAACTTATACACTAATATACATCTGAATGTATATCTAAATTGCATCTGACATACAGTTTGTTTACATTTAGCATGTATTTAATTTATGTTTGAAATATATTTGCAAATATGCGTAAGTATATATTCGTGCGTATATCTTACATTGTATCTGATATATTAGGTGCGCAGACATTCTTTTTAATTACTGTTAATTACAGTTTTTTTTAAATACTATTTCTTGTTATAGTTTAGGCAGGTTAAGAATCTGTCTCTTTGATCCACCGATGCTACGCACTAGTCTGCGAGATAACGTTCAAGATTAGCGGAGGAAGTTCTGAAAAATTTCTGCATTTCGGCTGCATTTGCGATGCGTAATTCTGAGAAATAAGTCTAACCAGTCGAGGGCTGCCGTCTAAAACCTGCACGAACTGGCACGTGGTTGATAGGGAGATAGGGGGTTCATCAAAGCTTCTACAAGGCTCTAGAAGCTTCTCCCGGGTGGCAGGCAAGGGGTTACCTCAAAACGTTGCGCGAGAGGGCCGCCGGCTTTGGCAACGATCCTCCGCGATTTAGCACGTACACGAACCGTCGAAGCTTTTAGAAGGTTCTAGAAACTTTTTGATAGTGGGCAGTTCCATAAATCGGGGGTTAAAGTTCCTAGAATCTAACTCAAAATTCCTAGAACCCACCCGAAATTCCTTGCATCGTCCGTTGCCGTGACGCCATTTCTCGAAATCCAGGGGGTCCATCACGTCAATTTAACACGAATGCGAACCTTCAAAGGTTCTAAAATGTCAGTAAATATTGGTTACAGGAATCTTGGTCCAGAACCAGCCAACTTATACTACTGAAGTTATCTTGGCTGACATTTTATCCGCTAACCAAGTCCGATGTCAGTCATCATACATCATAAGCATCATTTCATTTGGGGGCGTTATTCGTTTAACTTCGCATAGTCTGAACCATCCTTCATTTACAAAAATCTATTTATATTTTCCTAAAATCTAGCATAATCCGATCCCAAGTAAAGTGCGCAAGGATTGACTCAAAACAAGGTGCCATTCGAAAGACATTATTAACCTTCTTCACTGGTTCGAACGTAAGAGTTTCTATACAGAAATTTGTTTTCCGAATTTTACAGTTTAGTATTTATTTTATATTTATTGCCAACTTACCGAATCAATATTTTGTACGATATCCTGGAATGCTGAGTGAGTCCTGAATGGTTGAAAAACATCCTTCTTATACAGCAAAGTGTAAACTAAGTTCGGATTGTGAGTTAATTGATGGGTGAGGCAGCTGTTAATAATTTCCAATAGCATACGTATTATTTCCTCCAGTATTGTTAGGTCCTGAATCTGAAAAGAAGTCAATCCTTGGTGAATTAATTCTAGGGATGCAACTGTGATGACGAAAAAAATAGCTTTATTGAGAATTTTTCTCATAGAAATTAGGCATACTACAAGAATTTCATTTGGCAATTGAAAGTAGACATATTTTACATGTTTTAATAAAATTTGCGCTAGAAAATATAATTAAATCTTCGGCTATACACTATTCTTTTGTAGGTACGCGTAGTTTATCTAAAATGTTTTTTGCAAGTACTATTTCTTTTCTAATCATCGAATTTGAAAAAAATCGAATATATTTGGAAACCGTAAACTATAATCAAGATATTTATCTAAATTTAGATATTTATATCTGCTTAGAAATTTTCATTGTGCACGCTTTTACAGCGCAAACGCAGTGGTGCGACATCTGGTGGACTCCGGTGTATATTTCGAGGGTTAATTAGTGAGTACTGTCACTATAAAGTTGAAATGTCGAAAAAAACGAGGTCATGGTATTTTAGGATGATACCCAGTTACGCACAAACCCAATTAGATACAAATGCGAAGTTCTGCCTCTTGAGCGATATTCCATCAGTAATTCAACGATATTGTAAGTTATCTTTATCTGATGGAGCATTTTCAAACATTTAATGCTCTCTTCAGTCAGACGATATTCTTATCCAGTAACCTACTCAGTTTCCGAAATTTGAACATTTCACTCTATCCTAACCTTACCTAACTAAACCTAGCGTGAACTAATGTTAAACTGCATACAATATACTATAATAAGACATCGTTCGTACCTAATTCTATTCCATCTATTTAAAAGTGTACAGAATTTAGAGTAAAAAGTCATTTGTGTCCATGTGATCTGTACGCCAGTGGGTCGTCCCCGTTATCCTCGTAGAAAGTCCACGATGATGGTCCTCGAACCAGTGCCTTACAAGGAATGGTGGCCAGGAGGGAAGAATGGAGGGAGGGGATTTTAAAAATAAATATAGTAGCCCTCAAACACTGAATAGACGCAATAAACAATATTAACACGTATTCGCCCCACGCTGCATGATCGGAAAGTAACAAAAAAAAGTCCGGCACGGAACGTGTTAATCAACAATACACACAATAGTAGTGCTCGGGGCCAATGGTGCGCTCGAGCCAGGTGGCGGGGAGGAGTTTATAGTAACACTTTTGTTACAAACTATAACAGTTTTATAGTGTTACGTAGAGCATTACCTACTTTTCGAATTCACTATAGCATTTATAACAAACAAGTCAGTAGTCTCACACAGAAGTGCAACCTTAGGAAGTTACTCAGTGCATTGCCCGTGCATCCAACCTAGCTGTTAGTTGCTCGCATTCCGAAGGACAATGGCAACACTTGAGAGCATCAGCAGAAAATGACTATTTAAACAGTCGATGTGGGAAGACATTGTCGCTCGTGGCTCTAACCCTTAGAATATTAGATTCGGTGTAATATTCGCAATCTATCTTAGGTACAGATTCATTATTAAGTAACCTAGGGAATAAGCTGGATCGGTTAACGGGCAAAATTGAACTGCGTAGACTAATTTTTGGAAAACCTAAGTAACACGTATACTAGGCTATTTTCTGTTCCGCAAACAATTGTTTGCCTTAACTTTACAACATAGTTAGGTTGTGTAATTTCGAAATACAATTTTCCCCCTCTGCATTTCTTACTCGTTAAAGAAACACCAAAGAATTACATATTTATATTGAATCTGACGAAGTAAAATAAGTTTACTGTAACCTCTATTCATGGAACATTACATAAAGAATCTAAATCTCCACGCGGGTTCAAATTCTAGCACACACTTGCAAACATTTCGGGAAATATTACTCATTATTTAAATAGCAAAGCATGTTTCAACACGTTAAACAAGCAGCGAATCCACCACTGAGTGTATTCCCACCCCTTGAAATTCACTTACTTTCATTCAAGTTACCTCCGGTCGTTCCTTTCTTTTTGATTACTTATAAATTTTTATTATCAAATTTAAGGACCTCGCTAACCCCTACGGCTTAAATAAGAATAATAACAGCCTTATACCTGTATTTTAATTCTGCTTGTCTGTAAATTAGTGCATTTACAGAAAAATAAATGTAATTTCACTCCTAAATCAATTACATGGTTCGATTAAACATTAATCTTCAATATTAGAACATAAAATTCACTTATTTATTGCAATACATTTTTCTAGATATAAATTAGCTCTCACATAACGTCAATGGGTAAGTTGACAAAGGTAAAATGACGAATGCATATAAACTAACCCCAAAGTGAGTTTAGATTTACCAGGTGTACAAGCATGGACTGTCAGATTTTTTTTCTAAAAAAACATTAAATCCGAAAGAATGACAAAAAGTGCTTTATTCAAAGTATGCTCCATCGCTTGTTATACATTTTTCCCATCTTTCGGGCAATTTGTGAATACCATGTCAGTAAAAATCTTTCCCTTCTGCTGCGAAGCATTCATCAAGCCATTTTTTCACATCTTCGTACGAACCAAAGCGTTGCTCAACAAGTGTGTGACCCATCGATGCAAACAAGTGGTAATCGGAAGGAGCCAAGTCTGGTTAGTAAGCCGCATGGGGTAGAACTTCCCAGCTCAGCGCTTCCAACGTGTAGGGAACCGGTTTTGCCCTATGTGATGGAGCATTGTCATGAAGAAAAATGACTTTATGTTGCCTCTTTCGGTGTTCTGGCCCTTTTTTCAAGCAGCGAACGGTTCAAATCGGTCAATTGTTGTTGGTAACGTTTAGTATTAACCGCTTTTTCAGGTTTTAACAGCTCATAATAGACCACGACACTCTGGTCCCACTAAACACAAAGCGTCGTCTTTCTACCAAAGCGATTCGGTTTTGCGGTCGATGTGGATGGTACCTGGGTCTACCCATGATTTTTTACGCTTGGGATTCTCAAAATAAATCCACTTTTCACCCACTGTTACTATACGATGCAAAAACGACTTCCTTTTGTACCGAGCGAGCAAAATGTCACATGTGTTTTTGCGCTTTTCCATTTGCCTGTCGTTCAACTCATGTGGTACCCATCTACCGATCTTCTGAATCTTTCCCATCTCTCGTAGCCGATTGGAAACAGCTTGTTGACGAACGCCCAACTGATTGGCGAGTTGTTCTTGGGTTTGCAAATCATCTTCGTCCAATAATGCTTGCAATTCCACATCTTAGAACTTTTGAACGGTTTTCCACGTTCCTTATCTGCAACATCGAAATCACCACTTTTGAAATTCCGAAACCATGGTCCACACGTATCTTGCGACGGAACATGTTCACCATAAGCTTCTCGAAATAATCGGTATGATTCAGAAGTTTTCTTCAAATGAAAACAAAAAATTTATGCTGTCTGCGAATGCTCTTTATTCGGTGTAAATTTATGTTCGTATTTGTTTGTATATATTTATATTTGTATACTATGCACACACTTTTCCAATTTATCACTCGTGCGCATCTAACACTTGTTGATGACACAACAAAATGATGCAGTGTCAAATCTTTATAGCATAAATTAGTCCCTCCGGATGGCGCCGGGCCAACAGTGGGCCTCTTACTGGTTGGCTCTGCCATTTTCAGAGCCCTTTCCGGAATAGGATATGTAGTTCTGAATACGTATATAGGAGGTACTTGCACTGTGTAGTGTTAATGGTAAAGATTGATAGTTTGAAAATCCGTACGGAATGTCATGGCGGCTCTAAACGAACCCTGAACATGGTGTCCCTTCCGGGTATTGGCCCGACTCTAACTAGAGGGGCTCTAGCACAAACCGTATTGGTGCACCATCTGTTGTCTGAAATCCGCATTTCATACTTGTACACCTGGTATTGTTCGAGAGAATATCTCCGATACGTAATGTGCTGCGATTCATCGAAAGAAGCGACGGGTCGCGGCGGCTATAAGAACGAAAGTAGCAAGAAAAAATGGCAGTCATGCTTCGAGATGCGTGTTGCACGATCTGCGTAACAAATAATAAAAGCAACACTAAAAGGTTTTCCGCTTAGTTTTCACCCTTCTCAAAACATTGGCGCCCAACTTGGGCAACCGAGAGAAACTTAGGTTAGCGAATCGCTTAACCCTTTCCCTTTCCTTAACACAGTGTCAGAATAATTGCTACGTAATTAAGCAAATTTAAGCAAAAAACGAGCTCGGGTAAAACGGCAAGTTACACGAGCATTGAATTATTTCAAAACAAACGAAAATGTTACTATATCAGATGCAGAAGTGAGAATGAAAAAACTCGAGATGCCGCAGAGAGACAGCTCTTCGAGGATCAATATTATCAGCAGCGAAAGCACAAGCAGTTATCGATTCTCATTAACAGCCGCAACAACAGCAAATTGAAAATGGAAATAATCATGAAAATCACGGCCTAGTATGAAATAAACCAAAACATTCCGAAATCAAGTTATCGGAACTTAACGGCGAATACATGAAATAGATGTTCTTTAAGGACCGGCGATGCGGAAGCAACAGTACATCATCGGCGTGCTCCAAGGAGAAGCGCGTAGCATTATACAAGGATTTCAAATCTCGAATGAAAATCACGAGAACGCATGGAC
The DNA here is from genome assembly GCA_036026315.1 of Trachelus stipa. NCBI lineage: Eukaryota > Metazoa > Arthropoda > Insecta > Hymenoptera > Cephidae > Trachelus > Trachelus stipa. The sequence goes on from JAYRCB010000005.1 coordinate 21,322, forward strand.
ATTTCTAAAGGAAACTTATGACAACAAAATGCTGATTATCCAGACGCACCTCGACGAACTAATTGAGTTCCCGATCATCAGAAGAGAAAAAAAAAACAGATTCGACTCGACAGTTTATATGGAACATACAAACACATATCTCCTCGCTCAAGACGCTTACCCAGTCCATAGATCACTGGGAAATCATCTTAACACATTTGCTGCCGAGGGAAATTTTCAAAATTTAATTAATTGATTGTGAAATAAAAATACAAAACATGTATTTATGGGAAAGATATTAAATTTAGATTATTTTTAATTGCTTTATTAATTATACGAGTTATATAGCAGTCGGTTTTTGCGATAAAATGTTTTATGACAGCGCCAACTACGAGTATACTCGCAACGATTATATTCATAGTTGGCGATTGCTTATAACAAAGATTCATTTTTGATCTGATTACGCAAGAGTAGTATAACAGGACCGGTTCTGGATACAGATTCCTGCACCGACATAATACCGACACTCCAGAGCCTTCGAAGGTGGGTGTCCGTGCTAAG